>JAMZAV010004931.1:0-47869 GCA_024449915.1 Sweltsa coloradensis
CCGGGGGGAAAAACAAAACAAACCCCCTTTTTTAACACAACTCTTGACTTGCATGGGGTGTCACTGTTTACATGTTCCGACAGTACGCGCGTCTAGCGAGCGAGAGATGGCGAGATCTCCTCGACATTCCAGCTCAGCCTGATCTCCCGATCCCCTCGTCGTCGTTCTTTGAATAAAAAAAACTGCCACACATGACTCATCTTGTTAGGCGACGTCACAAGTATAATGGCAAAGGTCTTCTTTGGGACGGAAGAAACATCACAAATTCAGTATAATTGGGTAGACCGGCGCTAGAGAAGTACACACCACAACACGTTGAGCCGTACTGAATACATCGCGATCGGCGATGTTTTTGTCTCGCGCTGCGAGCGCACTGGCGGCGGTGGGCGTGACGTTATATTTGCAGCTATTGGCTGCTCAAACAACCAATCAGCGCATTATTACGACAGCGCGGCAATTTTAAGCACGGCAAACCACGACAAACCACGAAAACATCAATGTTGTAACACAACGAACCTACGACCCCTCGGGTAATCGATAGGTAGAGACCCGGGAAATTTGCGTTATTTTTTTACGCAAATTGTTAAAATGTCGTATTTTTTTGCAAAATGTGGACGAATTGTGTGGTTAGGAACCCAAAAATATGTATATTGAATCGCGAAATAACACCTACTTTGCCGTTTACTGAGCAATAACACCGAAATCTATATTGAAACGCGAAATAACCACTATAAATGGCAATACTGTCCTTTAAATACATTGTAATTGTCAAAAAATTAGTTAAATCACGCTCCCTCCGTCTCAAGTCAACTCCCAGTTGGCCGGCTTGCGATATCAGAAGAATTCCTTTGTCGCCGGCTGTTCCGCTGTTTGCGCGCACCCCCCCATAGACCACCAAGCGGCCGCCTCGCCCGGTGCAGAATGCCGGCTGCCCGGCCCTCGAGAGAGGCTGGCTGGCCGGCCCGGCCGGCGACCCCCCTCCCCCTCCCTCCCACCCGCCGCTATTGAGAAGGCTGGGCTGCCAAGTCAGACGAAGATGCGATATAAATCACACTGCTGTGTTTGCGTCATTGTTCAAGCAACTTCCAAGTTGCGATGACGTCACGGAAGAGGACATGACGGAATGGGTGGCCGCCGAACGCTAGGTTTTGTCTCACAACAGTAGAAGATAAGCATATCGCTGCCGGGTATCTTCTTTATAGACGCTTCCGAACGACCTTCAACCGCTCGGGGGGAGGGGGGGGGGGGGTACGACGATAAAATGACGTAATTTAGGCTTTCAGGATTCGGGTAACCCGATCCCTGAAAGGTCAGGAACCGGATCCTAATTTTACTACCCTATGATATCCCTAGTTTGATACCACCCAGTTGTGGTTTATCTGTCGAAAAATTAGAAACTCCGAAGATGCTCAGCAACAATGGTGGCATTCTAAAAATGTACCTAGGCCTCGTGAAAATACAATTTCCAAACTTGTGTAGTAGTAAAAAAAAAAAAAAAAATTGTCCAATCCGATTTTTGTGATTACTGACACCCTTAAAATAAAACCATAATAACACCGAATTTTTGATTTTTTAAAAACACATAACACCTAATTTTCAATTTTTAAAAACGAAATTTGCAAATAAATAAAACCATAAAATCGGGTCTCTATAGATAGGCTCTCGTAGGATACCTCACTAAATAGATGTACTCCGGAAAATAGGATTGAAGGATAAAGAACAGACTCGGCGATGGGATGGGATGGGTAGATTGACATAGATTTTATATTAAAATTGTTATACCCTACTTAAGTGAATCACATGATTCTTTTTTTTAAATCAAACAAAATTTTCTCTAGTTTCTGATTTAAATCAAACCCGTTCTGTATTATTAGTATTTAATTAGTTTATCTATGGTTTACACATTTAAGCCAGCTGCTTCAGTAGTAGCCTCGAACCAGCTCATGAAAAATACACAGCTCTCCTTCCACTGACCAACTGCATCGACTTCTAGATACGAATGACCATTGCCAAAAGACCTAAGTCCACGCAGGGAGAGTCCGTATAGTCTCAATGTCACTATTCAAATCGATAATCATATATCAAAATACTTGAATCGATTTTCATATCATATTACTGATATCGATTATCAACGGCAACCCTACTTCTATCATTTCATTCATTGCACTGAATTTACTACCATGTAGTAGCCTACCTTGTAAAGTAGTACATTAGTAGTGAATTATTTTAGCCCCCCTGCAAAGGCTATGCTATAAAGCTAATGCATTGAAGCGGCACAATATTAATATTTAATTTGATATTAGATTGCATAGGCCTACATACCTACGGCCTACATAAATACAGAAACAACTTGATTTGAGATTTGTAGATTTTTGTTTACTACTCGACTCGATACTCGCGAGTAGTTAGATACTCGGTCGACTTGAATTCCCTCTTTACGACTTACTGGGAAGTTAATGCTAACAATGCTATTTTTTGGAAAAATTAATGCACTACACAGCCAAAAAATTAATGCTATAATTTCACAGCTCTAGTTGCTCAAGATCTAATAGCGATGACAATAAAACCAACACCCAGCCAGTCTTGCTTTTCTATGGGATTATTTGCAAAGTTATTTCTCGAGTTGGCACGGTTGTTACGAAGAGGTGGGGGTACAAATATATATTGGTTTTGTTTTTTTTAACTAGGCCTAGTACTAGTTCTCTATCATTTAACTAGGCCGCTTCGCGAACGCTTTTTTTAGTCGTGTTCATGGATGAGCTTTTTTGCAAGTTTTTACTTTGCATGGGATCTCTTTACTTTTGCAAGTGCTTTTTGAATGCATTGTAGGTGATTGTTGTCAAGTTTCTATTGTTAATTGTTATTATATACCTTAAAAAAAACTCATATTAAAACCTTTATTTTCTATGAATTCTGGCTAACTTTTACAACTTTTTCTTTAAAAAAGGCAATACATCACTATTTTAAACCTTTAATGTCCAGGTCCATTGGACGCCCCCCCAAAGATGGCGGCAGGTGCGGGAGTTTTTGAAACGGGTCGCCCCGTTTTTTTTAGTTTTTACAGTTTTTAAAGATGTTTTGAAAACCCGGGCACTAAATTTGAAAACCGGCATCCGTATTGTCCACATGAAGAAGGTGTTCATGGATACCCGGGGGGAAAACCTCAGGGTTTTGTGAAAGGCGATTTTCTCTGCATTCTCTGTGTGCTGTAATGTTTTAAAGTGGAGAAGAAAAAACCCGTTTTTTAAACCCCCCCCCGCTCGGGCCGCGATGCTTGGGCCCCCACGGGCCGGGCGCCTGGCCTTAAACGCCCCCCGTGTCCCGTGCTCCGTGGTAAGGGGTTGTCCCCCCGGGTGTTGACCCGGCTGGCGGGGGATGTTCCAACTAACCCCCCGGTCCCGCTCGCTGGGGGGTTTGGGGGGCCAGTGGGTTCAAAATTTGGGCCCCCACAACAACAGCAAATCTACAAAAAATGCACCATATCCACCTTTTTCACTTCCGTTATCAGCCCCCCAAGTGCGCGGATGTGACTCAAAGGGTTTAGGCAAAAACCAATTTTTTGTACACGGGGGCGTGCAATGAAATAGTCCCGCCCATCGAAATTTGTGCAAACATCCCTCCATCTAAATACCGAGCTTACCCCTTTGGGCCAAAGACGTGGGGTTCCTGTTGGGCGTGTACGTTCCCCAACCTTCTCTGCCCTCTCTGTTTCGGGCGTAGACTCTAAAGGGGAACAATTGGGACTTTCTCCCCCGGGAAAAGCTCCTAGCAAGACAATTTGAAAATACTTTCCTTCAACGTTTAGAAGTCTAAAAAAAAAAACGAAGAGCCCCCAGACATTGGGGGCATTAGTCACAGAGCAAAACTCGCCGATTTTTTGTGTGTTGGGAGAGGGGGCCCCTCAGTTTCAGATGTTGGGAGGGCCGAAAAATTTTCCAAAATTTGGATTACGAAATTTTTTAGGCGGGGCCCCGAAAAACTCGAGGGGCGGTGGTGAAACTTATTGCAATAAAGCCCTACCAAAATCCAGTCCCCCCTTCTAAAATCGAAACTGACCCCAAAATGTTTGTGGATAGATTTTCACATACAAAAAAAAACCAATCCCTGCTAGCGTCCGCAATCGAGCAACGAATTCTTGGGGGACATAAACAGTCACTAATCACTTCGCTAAAAAAAAACATCGGGACTTTCAAACAAATACGAAGCTTTTTTAAATTTTGCGGTGATTTAAACATTGATGACCCCTGGTCTCATTTTCCCAAAAAGGCAAGAAAAACCCCCCCTTTTCCGAATCTTTCCCCAAACCCCTTTTTTCTACGATTTTTTTCCCTCTCGCAATTCTCACGGAAAGCCACACAAAAACCCAAAGTCAACTGCTCCAATTTTAGACATCCTTTTGTGCAAAAATTTCCTTCATTATTTAAAAATTTGAAGTCATTCGGGGTGTGAGTGATTTTTACAATAGGGGCCCCACTTAAAAAAGGAAAAAAAAAAATTTCAAAAAACCCATTTTGGTCGGAGGTGCCTCAATTATAAAAAAGGGGCCAACGGGATCTTTTTTATCAAACCCTTGTTCGGGGAAAACACCTCCCACGCGAATTTAATTTATCGGAAAAACCGAACTGGCATGGAGAAAAAATGGGGGGGGCGGCAAAATTTTTGGTCCTGTGCCCCAAACAGCAATCCCAAAAGGAAAATAAATTCCAAAAAAAGACCACCCCGGATTAAAAAACGTTTAATCAAAAACATACGACGCCGCGCTCTTTGGGTTTCCCTAAATGGAAGAAAAATCTCCTTCAGATTAGCGGGAATCACAGTACAAAAAGTTTAGGGAAATTTGGGCAAGGCGAAGGTTTCGCAAGGTCACGGGGAAAACGTTGGCTTTAGAATGACCCAAAAAAAATCTGGAAATATATCCACAGCAAGGGCAGGGAATTTGGCCCCCCGTCCCCTAAAATTCCCAAAGGCGCAAAAAATCTCAGACCCCGTGGATTAGCGAACGCATTTTTAACCCTAAATTTCCGGGGATAATTAAATTCCCCCAAAAAAAATCTACTTCGCCAAAAATTTTCTCCCCAAAATTCTCGGTTCGCACAAAATCTTTACCCACCCTTCCCCTTTTAGGGTGGGGGAAATTCGAAAACTTTTACGTAAGATCCGACCTAAAAGCCGCTCCGGGACCGACCAAAAACCAGGTCGAATCCCACATCAGTTTTTGCCTAGGCGCTACTCCTCTTTTGGGCAGTATTTTCAATCTATCGGCGGCAACAGCAAGGGGTACCGGAAAAATAAAGGAAAGGCCCAAAGGGGGTTTTCCCGTTTTCAAGAAAGGTGATAGGAGTAAAATAGACAACCCACCGACCCATATCTTTGACTTCGTTAGTGTTTCAAATGGGTGGAGAAACTGGTTTTCAAGCGTTTTTTCAAACATTTTAAAAAAAAAATCCCGATTAATTTTTTCCAAAATTTGGGTTCATCCCTAAGGGGATCGTGCGTTACACTCCTGACTGAAGTGATTGACCAATTTGGGTGAAAAATTCCCCTCGAGACGTTTTTCCCGTAAAAAAAAAAGGGGAGATTGCATAAACTTTAGATTGGGGTAAAGCATTTGACCAAATTTTCCCCAAAAGATTGTTGCCCCAAAAATTTAAAGGGGGGGAAAGTAGAAGCTAGTGCCTTTTGGGTGGATCCCAAACGTTTCTATCTCACAGGAGACAATCGGTTTTTTTCTTTAATGGTTCCCAAAACAGCCACTGTGGGAAACACTTCAGGGGTGCCTCAAGGGTTTTGTTATTGGCCCTCTTCTGTTTTTCAATATTCTTTTTTTGGCCTACCCCCAACCCCGTGACTTCCCAAAAGCCCAGTATGCAGATGATACTACCTTTTTTAGGGCCGATTTCAGGGAAAAAATGATTTTAAATTCACTACAGGGTGACTTATCTTTCACTTGAAAAAAAAGGTGTGGGTTTGAATAGTATGGGACCTGAAAAGCCAGCAAATCACAATATTTTTTGATTTTCTAGATCCCCAAAACTCCGATTCTGTCTAACAATTGGGCATTTCAGGAACTTTCTAAATTCAAGAAAAAAACATAAAACTGTTTAGGTAGAAAAAATCTTTATCAAAACCTTAATTGGGGTCAACCCCCACAGAAAAGTGTTAGAGATAGGGGCCCCTAAGCTACTGGGTTTGTCAACCGTAACCCTTTAAAAAAAGTTTGAGCCAAAACAATTTAAAGGGCAGCTATCTCTCTTTAAATTTGACCTATCATTACTTAACCCGGGTTCCCCGCTTGGCCCCCTACATCTCAAAAAAAATATGCACAAACTAGAAGTAATTCAGAATCGCGCAACTAAGATAATTTTAATGAAAAAACAATTACTAAAATAGTGCACTGAGCGTCTAACTCGATGTAACCTCCCCTCAATTAAAATTATTGTAAACAAGCTGACCTCATTTTACTGAGGAACATGTTAACTGGTAAAACAGACCTCAACCCGTAAACAGAATTTCAATTACCTAGACAACTCAATCGCCGAACACAGGTGCCCATTCTCAATCCTCCCCGTGCTAGAACTTCAATGTAGCAAAATGGTTTCTACAACCGTGCAGTCACTTTATGGAACCCAATACCCCTGGAAGTGAAAATGATAGTAATTTTAAGAATAGGATAAAAACTTTATTTCAGTGATTCAAATGTAAAAATCGGACTGGTTTTAATCCGCATTAGTTGACCTACGGTTTTCATTTCTCACAGCTGTTTTTCGATTTTTAAATTTAGTGTAGGTTGTATCTACCAATCTAGCCAAAATGCCATGTTTGTCATTTTATCATCAGGCCCTAAGTGTAGCGAATGTCTCCTATTTTATTGAAACGTAGTTCTGATTTTTTGATTCTATTGTATTTCTCATTTCATTGTAACGTAGTATTGTTTTTATGATTAGTAATATCTTAATAGTTTATAGTTTTAAGTACCCAAGCGCTCACAGAAGTGAAACAGGCATGCCATGCTATGGGGCTCTGCCCCATCTGTTTCTCTTCTACAACCATGCTGGTATTCTCGTTACTTTACTGTTTAATGTACATTGTTCATACATTTTTAACCTTGTATACATGAGAATAACATGTGGATTGTAAAAATAAAATAATAATAATAATAATAATAAATATGAACATTGTAGCCCCACCCGTTTGGTCAGAATCGGCCCAAATGTCACAAAAATATCTCACTAAAAATTGAAAACAATCGTAAAAGTACGATGTTCATGAGAATATTTCTTCGACTGTAGGCCTACCAAAAAACGTGGCAGGGGCAAATTTGAATTTCACTACAAATGGAAGGTAAAAACTGACACATTATACACATTTGGTGCTTGACCGTGATATCATGATCCCAATGCCATCCCATTCCAATTTTTTTGTACATGTAAGAAACATCTGTACAAAAACACATTTTTATTTTTCTATCTCAAAAATACTTTTCCTTGTAGGATAGGATAGGTTTAAAACAAATTTAGAATTTTTACATGGTTTTCACAATCACTCAATCAGGAATGCATTCAAATACATATAATTAAATTGTCAATAAAAAACTCTTTAATATTTTTAAAAAATTAGCCTTTTACGTCCAACAGTATAAAAGTTACCAATTTGGGCCTAGATACGCCGCTCGGCGTCGCCCAAATTTGAGTTTTGAGCGGGGCGTTACTCGAAAACTAAGCGCGTCAGGAATACAAAATTTTCCACGATCAATCTACATGTTAGTAAGAGTAGATTTGCCAAGTTTCACCAAAATCGGAGATGGTCATGGAAATGGCCCAGAGTTGATTTGACATGGAATTACCCGTGATTAGAAGTAAAGTCTTGTAATAAGATGTTGAAAAGTCGTTAATTTAATGTTTTCTTCTTTCCAGCTGTCTTACGGTGTCAGTAACTGATGAAGCACCGCCCCCCAGAAGTATCGCTGCCGCAAGACCAGGCTCCGCTCATAGATTAGCCCACATAGAGATCCTCTCGCTACGAGTAGTCGACAAGCTGTTTCCAACCATTAGTGTACAGTGTCTAAACAGTGTCCAAGCAGTGCACAAACAGTTTCCAAACAAACAGAACAGTATACAGTGTCCAAACAGTGTAGGCCTACAAGTATCCAAGCAGTGTCCAAGCAGATCATTTTTGGTAAGCCCAAGTTAATTTCAGTAGTTTTAAACAATTTTTATTATATGTTTTTATCCTGTGTGCGACCAGCAGAACTGTGTATTCTCACGAACCAATTTACAGTCATTGTTTCATTCATATGCGCGAGTAGTCTTCAATTTCAACACCCTTCCCGTCTTCACATCGTCGGCACTTTTGAGTCATCGCAAACTCGTAGGCCTACAGTCAAACGTCATTACGACCGCGCCTCATTTTCTTAGTGTTTCTGCGCTCTGATTACGAAATTGAGCACATTGGCATCTGTTTTGACTCTAGTGCAACCGATATCGTATAGTTTTTCTCAAGGTCAAGCCAGCATCAACAATAATAACCATTTCTAGCTATCTCAAGTGTCCCAGAAAATATGCGTCGAGAAAAATCCGCCATTTTAAGATTTTGCAAGTTCTGTGGAAAGTCGATTTATTAAAAATATTTCGCTTGCGACAATTTCGAGTTCTCGATAACGAAAGACTCGCAGCGTTTTCTGTTGGCAAACTTTATAACTATATCGTGCCGGCGACGGCGACTCTATCGATCACTAAACTACATTAGGTATCGCAAATTGAGGAATCGACTCCGAGTCTCAAATACTACTCTACTTCCAGATCATATTCTACGATGCAGTTTTTATGCCAAATATCGGTTCTAGAGCATGCTGTCATATGTGTTATTACCTAACCGGGGGCCACAGTTGCTACGATCCCTCAGCCGTGGTATTATTAACCGAACCAACTAAAGAAGTAGCTCCTGAACTGCATATTACCGATGTCCCTTCTGCCTAACTGATCTATGAATACTCTACCTGTTCACCCTCCTCAGTAACACTCGTAGACCCTCCCTATCGTGCCTTACCCCGCTCCCTTCTCCCAACTCTCCCCGTGCCCCTCTTGCTGCCCTACGTTGCATCTTCTCCGCACCTTCCGATGCAGACTCCATGTTTCTGCCCCATAGCCTACTAATGTGTCTTGACACCACCTTATACGCGTTTCCAAGCAAAGGGGTTGCTACCTGTGGCGTAAACTGCAACTGTCCGATCAGTGATAGTCAGAGAAGCGCGCTATGTGCTTACCTGAAGAACACACGTCATTCCGTGATTGTCACTTATAAATATGTACAATCACAGGTTCATTGTCGTTGCTCTCCCAAAATGTTGTTAATTGATGATAATCAAAAGCATGGGGTGCACCAAAATGATAAAAATCGCTCTCCAATATGCGGGATTCGAGACCATGTCCACCAGAATAATATTACTATATTCAGACCTGCGCCCCATGCACCCATGAGACACCGAGGATGGCATTTGTATCCATATTACAATTCTCTAATTGTAATATCATTGGATGAGCGTAGCGAGCGAAGCGAAGATTCCATTTCACTACACTGGAGAAAAAAATCCGGAATGTTTTTTTTTTTTTTTTTTTTTTTTTTTTTTTTTTTTTTTTGTGTGTGTCTGTGAACACGATTCCGGCTAAACCAATACTCCAATTGCGATGAAATTTTATGGAGGTCTATGAAATCTCTGAACGAAGAACTGCACGGAGGAAAAATCGATCAAAAAAATTATTACTCATGAAAATCGCAATTTTACGACTTGTTTCGATTTTAAAAAACATTCTTCGACTTATAGCATCTTCAAGCTTTATCCGATTGTAATGATTTTTTCACAGAACCTTTATTTTATGAATTTATATATTCGTGTGAAATTTGAGCGCAATCGAAAAATTATCTATTAAAAAATCGCAATTTTACGCTTTTTTCGTTTAAAAAAAATTACGCTCATCCATCAACGCGGCGGGACTTAAGCGTTTTCCTAGTAATAAATCATTGGTATTTATAGGCTATATACTAAATAGAGGCTAACAGGGTACGATAAATACTAAATCAAATTCAAACCGTCAAGAATGTTCACAACTCATAGTAAACACACACATACAGTATTGCTCGCTTCTTATGGCACTTTTAATTGAGATATACTTCTTTAGTTTTATTATGATAATTTAATATAAATAGTCATAATAATAACAACAAAACAATAACAGAAATAATAATAATTGTATTAGGGCTTATGCACTAGTCCCAACTCCTTTTCTACCTTACATAATTAATGTAGGCCTACATATACCGTTTACCGTCATTGTTCATTTAATACATAATATCATAATAAATACGATTTATATTTAAAATAAATAGATATAATATATTACAAGATTTTAAAGTGTCTGCAGAATGACGCGATGCCATTAATTGACATACAAAAAATAATAAAAATGGGCCACAGCTTTTCAATGGGCCCTACTTTTAAAAAATGTATATTTAAAAAAAACAGTAGTTCAAAAGTGTATAGTAGATAAATATATATATAGGCCTACTCCGATTGCGTTTTCCCAAATGAAAAAACATGTAGAAAACGGCGAAACGAGTGTAGGGCTATAATTTGTAAAGCTCTTTTGATTTTTAGATTACTAAAAATTTATTGAAATAATTAGTATTGTGGGAATATTTTCTGGCAAACTCGATCTTCATCATTCAAATTATTTGATAACTTGATTCTGTTTTTTAATAGTTTTACGTGGGTTTTGATTTTTTCGAGCTAAATATCAAAAATCTCAATTTTTGTTGTAATTTAAAATGCCATTTAATTCCCTTTTTATAAAGCCGACCCCAAAAAACTTACAAATTTTCAAATAAAATACGCGGACGATAACAAATCAACAATGTTTTCGCAAATGATCAAAAATGTAAGAAAAATCAATTGAACCTAACTGAATATAAGCGCCCCCCGTAAGCGCTGCCTCTATCCCCAAATCGGTCCGACATTTTGCGTTTTAGTGCTGCCTCTATCTTTGCTTGGAAACGCGTATTACTAGATCCGGGGAAGTAGCTGTTTATTGTTTATAAAAAATGATTATTAAAAAATTTGTGTACCGGTATTGCAATTAAAAACTCATAAAAGGCTTTTTTTAAAACGTTACTTTTATTAGCCTTGGTTACAGTACATATTTTGGGCCCTACTTTTGTAAATCAAAATTTAAATTTGGTTTGGGTTTTTAATTTTTAACAATTAAAAAGAAAAAGTTTTCTCAAAAAGGCCTACATTGAATAACGGAACCGGTTTTTCCAAAAAAATTAAAAAACTTTTTAAAAATTCCCCGCGCTTTTCCTTTGGAACAAAAGGGCTTTTTGTGTTCCACTCCCACTGAGGTTGGCCTTGAGGTCGCGCGGTCCCTAGGGAGTCCACTCGGGGGGCATCACTCCCTTTTTACCCCAGCAGCTTTTCGGGGCGGCCCCCCCCCCCCCCCCCCCCCCCCATCGTCAACCCGCTCGGCCGGTATTCACTTCCCAAATCATCCATTTGGGGGCCTACAGTATTTATGCGAGTATAGGCCCGGGGATATTTAAATTGTCAAATTCAAAAAATGGGTTTCGGCCATTAGTGAACCATTTGATAGGATTTAATCCAAATCTTTA
The DNA here is from genome assembly GCA_024449915.1 of Sweltsa coloradensis. Classification (NCBI taxonomy): domain Eukaryota; kingdom Metazoa; phylum Arthropoda; class Insecta; order Plecoptera; family Chloroperlidae; genus Sweltsa; species Sweltsa coloradensis. The sequence goes on from JAMZAV010004931.1 coordinate 11,662, forward strand.
AAAACCCGAGTGGTAAAAAAAAGGGTGCGGCCTTTACTGAGGGCGGCCTATAAGGGGTAAATCTATGTGCGTTTTCGTGGAGTGTTTAGTGCAGCGGCGGCGGGGGAAAATAAAACACAATCTTGTGCTACAAAAAAGGTTCTTAAACGTTAAACCGATTTGTAAAAATACTATTCGGTGTAGGCCTACTGTATTTTTGCGAGTATGGCCCGGGATATTTAAAAATATCAAAATTCAAATAGTGGGATTAGCGAAGCCTTTATCAATAGTTTTATAGCCAAAATCTTTAAAATTGAGTGTGAAAAAAAGGGTGCGGCTTTATCGAGGGCGGCCTATAATCGAGTAAAAAACGGTAACTCAAACAAAATTATTTTAACTAAAAAAAATTAAAAACTTAAAAACTAGCAAATAATTAGGGTATTCAAAAAAAAATGCTACTTTTTCGTATCTACGCTATTACAACCCAATCCCAGACCTTCCTCCAGAGTCCCCATACCATTTGTATAGGTGCTATTTTTGTACCAAAAAAAAAAAAATGACTATCTTTTAAACCCCCCCTCCACTATCTCGGTCCAACTCTTACTTTTTCTGGTATTACAATATCCCCAAACCCAAAAAAAAAAATTATTTTCCCCCCCCCATTCCAGTTTAGCCATGCCCCCTGACCCCCCCGTATAGTCCCTATGGCAACAGTTGTCAAAGGAACAAAAAAAAAACTAGTGTTAATTTTGTTGGTGGTAAGACCCCATTAGTAATGATTGCGAGATAGCCCCGTTCCCCCACATTACGGTCCCCAAAAAATTTCTGCATCGTCTTTGTTTGGGGGGGGGGGGGGGGGGGAAGGAGGAGTTGGTCATTTTTGGTTTTTATCGTGAAAAGTTACGCGACTGACTGACCAATCCAACAAGGGAAATCTGGCAAACCACCTTTTTCTTCCAAGTACTAGAGAAATGTGCATATATCCGCTGTGATTAGCACCTTACCCACTCCACACACCCCTCCCAAACCATTAAATTCCCCCTCCCTCATCATAAAGACACATCATTTCAACCACTTTATCAAACTACACAAATCTAAAGATGATGAATAAATAAATAAAATCATATTTTAGAGTTGACCTACTCGTTTACTCAACTGATTATCGGTGGGGGACAGCAAACCAAAGCGACCAAGCCAACCCTGTAGGACCCGACGCAATCGACGATTGAGCGATAACCAAAGATCGATATTTAATAGGAAATGTAGCAATCTGTAGTATGGAAAGTGCAAACACCCGCGGATCCACGCCAGAATCAACAAGGCCGATTCAAAACAACTTAAAATTCATTATGTGCCTTGTTGCTATGACGGCTCCAAAGTCACCGTTTACAAATTCCTAAGACAAGAACTGATGGACTTACGTCCAAACAAACCCTGGACCTTCTGCATTGAAAGCAGACGCTAACCACAAGACCATCGATTGATTGGATATTGCTTTACGTCTCATATTTATGCAACTTGACTAATCGAGACACAAGACAAGATGAGCCACAGTAAAGATTATAGGGTACACACAAGTACATCACGCATCCAGGAGCATGCCGGGTATTTGCCCAACTGATGGACGAGCAACCATCGTTTCGCAAGTTGACGCGTGCTGAACGTCGCAACACTAATCACGCTCCCAACTTTTATCCTATTCATTATTGGAGAAAAACTTAAAGAGGAATAATATCTAGCAAATATAGGCCTATCATTCCTTCTAATAGCGATTACTTTGAATTTCTAGATCGCCGTTAACTTGTTTTATCGATTTACATATCAAAATAAAATTTACCGTATTGTTCCGAATAAAGCACGACCTCGAATATAACACGACCCCCAATTTTTCAGAATCATTTCAAGAAAAAAGAAAAAAATCAAAGAAAATTAAAATGTACATGAAACACTTACAACAAAACATTTTGAACAATGTTAGGGCCTAGGCCTATGGTTTTTTACAGGGTAGGGCCAAGCACAAGCTCACATGTCAACCACAGTTCACCAGTCTGATTCCTGGTCTTCAATGTTTACGTGGGGGGGGGGGGGGGGTGGGGGTTATACTAGGCCCTAGTATCTATGGTCGTAGGCCTAGGCCTAGCTCCTTCGCAATCCCTTGCTGATTTGTAAGGCAGAGGAACCTTTCTTTTCCACGCGATCAGCAGTCTTCATTTGTTCATCTTGAGCCATTTCATCTTCTCCTTCATCACTCATTATTACGTTACGTAGACTCTTAGCTCTTAGCAACGTAGATAGACAACCCCCACAAACAAAATCTATGTAGGTCAAGCTAGGTCACGATGTGATCACGGCTAAGGATTCTGACGACTAGCAGACAGTTTCGCCCAAGGTTCGGCCGAGTTCAGTGGCTTCGAGTGGGTGGGCGGGGCGAAGCGCAGCAGACTATGCGCGGGAGTTGTATAGAGGCGTGGCCTATGTTCAGGCGCTATTTCAAATGCAAGCGCGCGGAAATAGCGCGAGTGCTGTTTTTGAGATTGTATTTTCGGAAAAAAACATCGCGCTATATTCGGAACAATACGGTAAGACTTTTACTTGTAAATTAAAACAAGTTCAATTGACAAAAACCTATTGATGGGATTTCGACAAGACCTCTTTTAAAATATGCATGGGACTGTTTAGACAAGAAATAAATAAACTTTCTAGATAGAAAGTGCACAGAACGAAAATTTACTACATAGGGTAATATGCATGGTATGTGTTTTCATCTTAAATACGCACCAAGGACGTGCAGATGAGCCGTGAAAAACTGCACGCTATGCTGTAAATTTTCCTTCGGTGCTTTTTCTATCTAGAAAGTTAATTTTATCTTGTCTAATTAGTTGGATGCAAATTTAGAGAGAATTCTTGTTGAAATACGATCAGTAGTTTTTTGTCAATTGAAGTTGAGAAGACTAGTTGTTGATAATTTTGTCATTTATAATGCGTACATTGTTATAACAAACTAACGGTTCTGTAAAAAAATTCTAAATAATCGCTATTAGAAGAAATGATATGTTTGCTAAATATTATTCCTCTTTAAGTTTTGTCCAAATAGGCCCCTAATGAATAGGTTAAAAGTTAGAGCGTGATATTTGTTGAGCCGTTCATCAGGCGTCAACTTGCGAAATTAGGATGCTTGTCCGTCAGTAAGATCCGTTGCCACTTGCAACTGAGTTGTGACGTCACCTGTGTGTTCCCTATAATAAAATAAATAAAAAATGATATCAAAGAGTAGGGTAAATAGGCCACAATTTATTGAGTTATTGCAATTGTCATAGAAGTTTGCGTCGACTGGGGATTGAACCCAGAATTTCCGGCTGTACGTATTGAAGCTATCGGGGCCTAAGACAAACCATACTAAATTGCTCATTGTTGTGATTGTTGAGTGCCATGATATAAATCAAACGGAAGACTGCCATGTTGCTGTCATCTGAAAAATAACATATCAGCCATTCCATGTTACGGGTGTGACAGTTCGTACAGTTTTTTAATGTTTCATATTGCTTTAAACTATAGAATAATATCATATTCTTCCCCATCTTATTTTTTTAAATAATAAGTAAGGGTCACAGAATTTAATAAAAAATAGTGAACCCCATTATCACAACTACTACTTTTAAATTAACAGTATTGATTTGCTGTTACGGGTGTGACATCAAAAAAGACATCGTTTTCCAACCATGGGACAACTATAAAAAACTCTGTGAATCTATTAGAGGGATAAAATACTTTTTATTTTTATATCATATATATATATGTACCCTCTTCCAAAATATGCATAAGTCAACTAAAAAAATTGGGTTTATTCATGACAGCAATTTTTTTAAGTGCTGTTACGGGTGTGACGGAGTACAAAAAAATCAATTGCAGATTGCACTCAATGTAAGATTTTGGTTTTATTGACAATATTTTACATCAGGTATAGTAATGTATTAAAGGTTAAATACCTTGAAATTGTTAATTATAGAAAATGGGGAAGCACATACAGATACCAGTTACAATAAGATAAAAAAATTAGGCTTATTACACCTAGGTATGCATATTGGGGTTTATTATTATTATCATCCTTATTTTAGGAGTTAAATATTGATTTTTTCTGATTATTGAAGACCACTTAAAAGAAAAGTCATTGTGGTCACTCATTTGCAGAATTGAAACTGCCCCCGGTTTGTTTTAAGAACAGGATGGTTTACTTTCTTCAAAGTGTAATACTCGACATTCTCTTGCAGACACATCATTGTCTTTTTCTGGCCAAAGCCTACATAGAATTTTTTCCACTGGGAAGCATGTAGGCCTACTTCAGCATAATTTTATCTCTTTCCTCGTCTACTTCGACGATTTCACCGCAGAATTTTTTCATTACGCTACCCTGTCGCTTGCCAACGACAGGCTGAACAACCAGAACAAATGTTCCTGCTTCATAGGTTGATGGTCGTCAGCATCTGTCCAATCAATAGACCTGCAGCCTTCCTCTTCATCATTTGGCTCGGTATCTCCATTAGTGGCTGGAATAACTGAAACGGTCTTCATATCAGAGTTGCCCCCGATCTTCTAAGATTATCGTGTTCTCACTCCTTTTTCAAATGGATTTCCCATTGTTCTGGATTGGTTTTTATTTTTGTTCAGTGCTTAGCCAAACGGGACTTTGAAGTAGAAGCCATAGTTGCACATGAATATGAAAGAAAGAAACATTTTATTATCTTGCAGTTTAGGTAGGCCTAAGCGCAGCTTCTAGTATGTTGGGTTTGTACGTATTCAATGCAAATGATGAAATATGTTAAGAAGCAATGCAATCCTGTGATCTTTATAGTAAGATTACATATTTAATTTGAGTATTAGAGAGTTTGAACTATAACACCACTTGAAAAATTTAATAGTTAACAAGAAAAAAAGAATTCTTAACAGGTAGACCTTCATTCAATATTTCACCTGATCTAATGGTCACACCCGTAACATCAAGTAGTGTCACACCCGTAACGCTATTTACTAGTGTACAAAATATTTTTAAAAATATGAAAAAAATACCTTGATTGAAGCCATGTGCTTAAGCTAAAAAATCATAAGTTTTGAGGTTATATGGTCAGAACTCACTTAAGCATGTAGAAAAATCACTAATTGCTGTTACGGGTGTGACATACATTGACTGCCACACCACAATTAAGACATAATTTAGCAATTTAAAACTTACCCTGGATGACTTCTATGGGCACAAATCGTCTTTAAGGTACCGTGAAACGGGGTGACTCGGGACACTTTGGAGATTCTTTTACATGTTTAAGCTACATTTTTTATCAAAAATGATCAAGTCTTTTTGGAAAAGTGTTAGTAGGGTCCTGGGAACACATGGGAGAAAAAAGTTTTTTTTTCTAACATTGGAAGTATTTTTTAAATTTTTTTAAAAAGTGTCCCGTGTCACCCTCGGGGTGACTCGGGACAGTCTTTTCAAAGCACGATTTGCCTGATGTATACCCACTTTGGGGGTGACTTGGGACAGTATATGCCTTTTAAAAAACACACGTGATAATATAAAAGTATAAAGTTACAAAAATATCAATACCCTTATCTGTTACGGCGTATTTAACAAAATAAGTAAAAAATAAAATTTTATAATTGCAAATTACACCCCAAATTGACATAATTAGCTATGAATATGTTAGGAACAAGTTTTCTTCACAGATACATATTGATATTAATAAGAATCAAGCAGAATAATTTAAGGGGAAAATTTTGGTAATTTCAGACTCCAAATTGGCATTTGTTTCATTGTCCAAAGTCACACCCATGATGTAGTTAAAATTTAAAAAAAATTCATATCTCAGCCAAAAAATTTGTTATTGAATTTCTCCAAACATAACCTTATAGGCCTAGACAACACGTCATTTACTTAGAAATAAAATATCATGACCTATTTCCAATTTCAGTATCATAGGTAGGGTAGGAAGTTTACAGTAGTTTAGTTTTATAACATTTTAAAAGTAATTTTAGTATCTTTCTGGTGACTAAACTTCATTTTGGATGAGCTGTCAAAACGTGTTCTCACTTAAAAAATTTCATTGCCTTCTAAACGCGCTCGGGTACATAGTTATACCTTCACCCGTTTGAGCGCTACACCGCTCGAAGTGCGGGAAATACGAGAGTGTCCAGAGTCACCCCGCTGTCCCGAGTCACCCCGTTTCACGGTACCCTTCTTAAAAATGGCACCCAACTCAACCACTCAACTACAACAAGTAGGACGTGAACAGGCTTTGAAACATGGCAAAATTCACACCAAAATTTTCAAAATACATAGCATGCACAATTATCATGATAAATTTAGATTCAAAAGATGTGCTTACATCTAATTATGATATTAAGAATCTACATAAATTTTGCTTTGATTTGATATATGACACATAGTAATACAACATTTTTGAAAATTTCTCTTTGATGTTCCATTTGACATGGAATGGCTGATATAGGCCTAGGCCCTATACATCTCCCATGAGTTGGGGCAGCAACATGGCAGTCTTCTGTTTGATTTATTAGACGAGTGAGCGTAGCGAACGTTATAGCGTTCAAAGGGGTTAGGCCCTACGTTAGTCTTGTCAACTATGGCATTCGCAAGCTTCAACGTGACTAAAAGACCTAAGTAGAGGATTTTATCTCTGTCACAGGGTGTAACAAATACGGGGTTGGGCGCCTTGATTCCTACGTAATTTACAATCCGAGCCGCTATAACCTGGAAAGCAATTAGTGATAGGAATCTTAACATCAGTACACCTAACTCGGAGCAAATAATAATTGAAATGACCTGCGAGACAATGTACTACACACACACACACAGCATTCGCCAGGGTACAGACGTACCGCGAGCGTACCAGGGCTTACCAAGGACACCCAGTCCTCTGAGGGGTGGACACGGCGGGGCGGCAGCTACCTCCTCCTCCTGTGGGTTGGCGCGCTCTGGACTGCCTAGACTACGCTAAGACTAGTGGGGGTGAATCAGAGGTCGGCTGAAGGCCTTGAACATCATAGGATCGACACGTCGGTTTCGATGCGGTCGGTGCGAAGCGTGGGGGGGGGAGATGCAGCCTTGATGCGGGCGGTCGTGGGGGTCCTGATGAACGGACGGCCACGTGCACGTGCGGCCTTACAGTTGACGCGCCCTTGAACCAACTAAACTCAAAACCCTTTTACTTATAGCTTGATATTTGGATGAGCAAAGCAAAGACTTCAATTTCACTGACCCCTCAAAACATTTAGCTCCAATGTTTTTTTTTCTTTTTTTTTCCTCTGTCTGTTTGTTCACTCTCTACCGGGCAAACGGCATATGGGATCTAGATGAAAATTGGAAGGGACCTTCGAAATCTCTGAACTTAGACTTGCTACGTTTTTGGGTAGGCCTACAATCGAAAAGTTATTTCTCATGAATATTGTACTTTTACGATTTTTTTTTAGTTTTAGCGCGATATTTTCGTGACATTTGGGCCGATTCTGACCAAACGGGTGGGGCTAGAACGTTCATATTTCACATAGACATTAAGGTAGTGGTGATGTATTGCTTTTTGACAGAAAAAGTTGAAAAAATATCCAGAATCCATATAAATAAAGGTTTTAATATGAGTTTTTTTAGGTTTATAATAACAATTAACATTTAACAATAGAAACTTGACAACAATCACCTACAATGCATTCAAAAAGCACTTGATATGCAAAGAGATCCCACGCAAACTTACAAAAAAGCTCATCCATCAACGCGACTGGACTTGAGCGTATTCCTAGTTATTATCAAACTTAAGCAAATGTTCCCCGGTACTCGACACATGACTCGCTCAGTCGTCCAACAACGACTTTGGTGTTTTCCTAGTTGGCCTATAATGACATTTAACAATCACAACAATGGGCAATTTAATAAAGGTTTGCCTTAGGTAGCGATAGCTCAGTTGGTAGAGCATCGGTGCGTAAAGCCGGAGATTCTGGGTTCAATCCCCAGGACTGCGATTCTATAACTCTGACGGAGTTGGACCCGGGCGTTTTCTACCGTAATCGACTCGGTTGTAAGTGATCGACCCAAGTTGAGGTCGATTTCGTTGCGATATAATCCGTGACAACCGAGTCCAACTCGGTTATATTTGTATAAAATGGTGGATGATAAGCCTTGGCCTACACGTAAACACAACCAGATTATTAACTTTCTCAAACGAATAACAATAGTATGCTCAAAGAAAACCTACCTTTAGTAAGGGCCTACCCCTAAAAGTCCCGTGCGTTCCCTTTTTTCATGAAATTATACCATTTAAATCCAATTTCTCCCCGATTGGAAATAATACACATCTATGTCATTTCGAATATTTGACAACTGACTGCGAATCATTTGTTCACATTTGACCGTCCACGGCCATGTAAATCATACCTTTCGACCTCGACCAACAACAACCGGAACGATTACTGTTACTCCCGAGACGGTCCCGTGACAGAGTTGAACCCGTGAAGTTACTGAATAGGGGCCCTGCTGGGCAAACGTTTATGACAATGTTTATGACAATTGCCATCATCATTTTATCACTTTATTCCTCAGAGCAGACTTGTGCTTCAAAAACCCTTGTACTATTAATTAAATTTTTGTTTTTATTATTATTTACCTGGCAATTGGGCCCGGCTGAGATAGATTTTGAAATTTCTTGATTGGTTAAAATTTTCATAGAAGTGTTGTTATCTTTGCTTGACAACCTTACAAAGTCTCGCATCATGCCAAGTTGACTAGTTTCTGGAAATGATCCCTAACAAGTACAGTTACAATGTTGTTGGTCTTGAGGCTAGAGGCTCGGATGCAGAAGGTCCAGGGTTCGATTCCCGTTTAATAAATACGTACATAATAAATTCCTAGATTGCTCTGAATCCTTGTTGTTTCTGGTGCTGTCTGCGGGTGGAATCGTGTCCAGCTTGATTGATTGGTGCTTCCTACTTAAGTACATCCAATGAGTTTACCAGTGGACTCGAGAGTATGATATTATTATTCAGAGCTACAACTTGAAAAATAGGTCCAACTTGGTATTTTTGCATCACATAATTTACAACTGTAGTTTATTATACTATCAAATATTTATTTATTTTTAATTGTTACATTTTAGGATTTAAACATATTTTTTTGCATCTCATTCTCTTGTTGGTACAGTTGCTAACTATCTAGTTCAGTATTTGCCAACCTCAGAAATCAAAATAACACGTACCCGGTAAATCACTAAAGTAGGCTATTGGGCCTATGGACAAAGTAATATTATGTTTGATAAACATTAAACGTATAAAATGATTGTCTCTCATGTAGTTTTTAACAATAAATATACAATTTGTAATAGTTGGAAACTTCTTCTTGAGAGTTTGGCCAACCTGGTATTTGGCTTGGCACCAGCAGCCTTCTGCCTTTCATTCTGATCCAGTGGATAGAAATGCGCCGAGACAACTGCCACCTCGAAAGTGTTTTATACCAAAATAAACTGTAGTTGCGTAGGCCTACATATGCTATTTACAGACGTAAATTACATTCAATAAATATTGGCAGAAGGCTTTAAAAGTATTAAAAGTGTCCTAATTGCCATCGCAAAACTTTTACGCTCGTTTTGAGTCGGCGTGCACATCTGCTAGGTTAAAGGAAGCGTACGGATTGCTCTGGACTGCCCATACTCTGTGGTTGCTGCTGGCCCAACGGTTAGCGCGCTCGTTTTGTACGCGAAAGGTCGCCGGTTCGAGTCCCGACTGGGAAAACTTTTTAATTTTTTTTATTCGATCCATCTTTATTGTTCACTTCTTATATATGAGTATGCCAGGTATGATTTTTATAACTTTTCTATTGGAAATTACTCTATACAAAGACATTCTTCCCTCAACATTTGCTCTTTACGTCAGTAAGCCTACACCTCTCAAAATGGACTTTATGTTGATCCATGGGGGTTGGATCTAATTAATAGTAAAATTTGATTAATTGGTGTTAGCACATTCTTTTTTGCATAGACAGACTGTAGAATGTAAATGGTTGTACATAAATGATTAGGCCTACTCTAACAATATTACACAACACATGTTTCACTTGATTCGTAGTTAAGCCTAATGACGCGGTATCTAATATGGCTAAGACTGATTTTATTATGTATTTCTTACTGGGCCTAATGTTTTTTATCAGGCCCGAATTTGCCGTGGACGACCACACAAAATTGTCTGTAGGACCTGTAACAGACATTCTATGATTCAAGTGCATCAAAATTCTCAAAGCATTATAAATATTTTTAGCTCCTGGCATATACAAATTCATAAACTACTTCCATAAAATACTGCAATCATAGTATTTTGCAAGAAGTTATTTGTTACCTTTACAAGTTTATCAAATGAATTTTTTTCATTTACATCTATTGATCGTGAATTATTCATGGGAAAAATACTTCAGTTCAATATTGTGTGTGTGTCAGTACTGTTAACTGTTACCACGCGATAATACACTAAAGTAAACACAATGTAACATGTTGTTACACTGAGAGATAGCCAGACCACAGTTTAGTACTGTCGCCAAACCCACGTTTAAAAACTCGCTCCCATTATTGCCATTGGTCAATCGCGCGTGGCCGTGGCCTGACGTCACGCCACGCAGCGTTGCCGCGCTTCCACTGGTGCTCTCGTCCCCCAAGATTATTTTTGGACTTTCGGCAGTCGTATCTAAATCGTTTGAAGTTCGGTAACAAAACAACCATTTTGTAAACGCAATTTATTTTCAGTGTTTAATTAGTATCTTTTATTTGATATACTAGGAAAACGCTTAAGTCCCGCCGCGTTGTTGGATGAGCGTAATTGGTGAATTGAGCTGCCATGTGTTTTGCGGATTTTCTGTTGTTCTGTGAAAAAATCAGAACTTTGTTAAATTTTTATAAAAAATTAAATCAAATTAAATAAAAAATTAACTTTTTTTTTTTAATTAATCGTAATTTTAAAAAAGGAAAAAATCGTAATATTGAAATTTTCATAAGAAATAATTATTCGATTACGCACAAATTTTACACGAATATATTAATTCTTAAAATTAAGGTTCTGTGAAAAAATCATTATAATCGGATAAAGCATGTAGGAGTTATAAGTCGAAGAAATTTTTTAAAAATCGAAAAAAAAATCGAAAAATTGCGATTTTCATGAGAAATAATTTTTCGATTGCGCTCAAAAACGTGGCAGTTCTCAGTTCAGAGATTTCAAAGGCCTCCATAAAATTTCATCGCAATCGGAGTATCGGTTTAGCCGGAATCGTGTTAACAGACAGACAAAAATACAGAAAGAAAAAAAAAAAAACATTCCGGATTTTTTTCTCCAGTGTAGTGAAATGGAATCTTCGCTACGCTCATCCAACTAATTTAGTCATAGGCCTATGACATTTAAAGTCAGTCTTCTGTAGTGCGTTTAATGTTGGAAAGTGTAGATTTTTGTATACCTGCAATGTTAAAAGAAGCAAATTACGTGATTTTTAAATGAAAAATTCTAAAAAGTTAAGTCGGTAACCCCCGTTCTGCTAGTTATATTATCAAAAAGCACACTTTGAAGAGCCTATATTATGAATTCCAGCAAAATTACATTTCATGCATGTTTCATTGGATCGACTTTAAATACATGGTCATTGTTTGCTCGTTGATGGTGTCGGTGCCTACAGGGCTTGGTCTGTTTTAAATTTAGTGTCCCCCATTGAAAATCAGTTATTATGTGACTTGACTTGAGGCGGTAGACTTTAAATACGAGTTAATTTATTTGTAGCAAAATTAATTTTTTTTCGTGATATCTCGAGAACGATGCAAAATATCTAAAAACTGATTGCAGACAGCCCTGTGGTTTTGTAAGAGCAATATAATGCAAGAAAAAATATTCAAATATAATAATCGGTGCGGTTTGTATAAGATATGCATTTAATTAATTAAATATATCAAATAAAAAACTTAATTACCATCACATTACAATATTTTTTCGTGCAGGCTATTATAGCTATAATAGTTATAATAGTTACACACACATAACAAAAACTTGTAGAAATACAGCCAAACCTTACACACTCAAAAGGAATGAGATCTAAAAAAAGGGCCAAGCTCATCTACCCTTCCACATAAACGTACAGTGTCCCATAACAGCATCCTCGAAAAGCTTGGCAAAATAGAATTTGCGATTATTAATTTAACGTAATAGTTTATCCAAGTTCTTTTTTTCTAATTAATTTAAATGTAATAACATGCAAATTCTATTTTGCCAAGCTTTTCGAGGATGCTGTTATGGGACACTGTACGTTTATGTGGAAGGGTAGATGAGCTTGGCCCTTTTTTTAGATCTCATTCCTTTTGAGTGTGTAAGGTTTGGCTGTATTTCTACAAGTTTTTGTTATGTGTGTGATCTCATTACTTTTTCAAGTTCCATTACAAAATTATTTGTTAAAATATAATATTTTTATCAAAGTTGATTTAAATTCTATGGTATTAGCAGTAACAATATAGGATGTAAAATATCTAGACCCGGATTCATGTACATCCTGGGTATAGGTGGTATAACCAAAGATTAGTCATGTATAACCATGGTATAACGACGGTATAAGGACTGGACCCCAATTCTTGAGTTCGTGGGAGATGAGTTGAAAACGCAATTTGAAAACGAAGTCGTTTTCGTTTTCGAAGGAATTGGTATTCTTGAACGGTATCGTGGAAAACGTCATGGGTTGTGAGTTGAAAGCATTGATATTAAACCCCTATAGTAGGCTAGATTAGCAGTCTCCTATACCTCCGCACAGGCGCGAGCGTAGCAAATTGAAGACTCAACCGGCCCATTTCAAGATGGCGATTTGGTGTTTTAATTTATGCTTTTTTAATGCAATAAAGTATTTTACTGGATTGTTTGATATGGTTTTAGCTTGTGCAGCATGGTATTAAACAAAAGAAACAATACGAAGTGATTGCATAAGGGAATTTAGTACGTAATCATTTGGTGTTAATGGCTAGTATGCTTACCTGTCATCCTGGCGGCAATCTTGAGAACTATTTGGCCACAAATCGCTCCCATTTGATTAACATGTAAACTGTCATTTTAAGATGGCTTCTAATTGTACCGGAAGTGGACCACCGACTGCTGGTCTAGCCAATTATATAGGATGTCTATGGTTGAAAGAGTATCACGAAATCCAAACACTTTAAAAAGATTTGCGTATAGCAAAGAGCTCAAAAAAGTTCTATATTTATTCTAGATGGCAGTGCCTTCATAAACGCGGGCCAATCGAAAGACGAGTTGTATGAAATGATTTGATTGTTGCAATTATGTAAACAAACAGATGAGCAAGCTCATATCAGAACAATGACTACGTATATCACGCACGTTCAAAGCGCCATGGTTGAAATCGCCTTGGTTCCAGCCGATTGCAGACTGTGATATATGCGTTGAATTTGTCTCGAAGCGCTTCCGTTCAACTCGATTTTAGAATCGACTTGGAGGGAACCAATTCGCCTTGACCTTACGTGGTATACACTTCAAAGCGACTTCGTGCAGCTTCGCGATATCTTCGTGTTGTGCGTGCCCATCCACAGCCATATGTATATTTCTGTTTTGAAACACACCGCCAACTCATGTTAATGTCGAACGTCGCCTAGCGGAAATCCAGTGGACCTTGTCTGCAACCGATCTGCAACCGACTTGAAAGAACGCGCTTTGTAGTGGCGTGATATATGGGCGGATCCCAAATCAACTTTGTTGAAGGCGATTTCAACCAAGGCGCTTTAGCGTGCGTGAAATACGTAGTCAATGTTGTGCTGGCATAGGGTTGGCTAGGCTTGTCAAACATGTAATGTAAGTATGAATTTTACTAGTTCTATAGCCAAATGGAACTTTAGACCTACACTTTTGCATTATAAATAATTTTCCACATCTGGGCCTAGGCCAGGGACGGTTTCTGATTTGTTTTATGAGAGTATAATGACAACTTTTCTCGTTTCACACATAGAAGCAAAATTTAAAATGTCCGCCATTTGTTAACGTATCGCACTTTCCCGCCTAACTCTGCTTATACCGTCAACAAGTGTCAAGTAACTATGGTTACTTGTTGATTGTATGCCTAGTGTTTAAGGCTTATTTTAAAACCCTTATTTGGAAGCCTTCCAACAAACTTTTTCAACTTTTTTTTTCAAAAGAGACTATATTTCTATAACCTTAATGTCCATGTAAAATATGAACATTGTAGTCCCACCCGTCTGGTCAGAATCGCGGGCCGACGTATTAGATGTTAGCAGTAGCAGTAGCAGTAGCTAACATCCTTAAAGTGATTTTGAGCATGTTTCAAGCCATTTTTTCACCAAGAAGGAATAATCGTACCCCAATAAAATTTGGCATGTGTTGTCAGGTACCTAAATCCCCTCGATTGTGATAGTTTTCAAGTTCACATCACGTTACATGACGGCTGGGTAACACCTCGAAATCACCCCAACTCTGCTTGGTGTATAAGGTGCTTGAGTGTGTAGCGCACCGCGGCTTGGCTGCGGCGCCCTAACGGGCACCTAGATTATAACTTTAATAGTTCTCCCAAAACCACAGAGCTGTCTGCAATCAGTTTTTAGATATTTTGCATCGTTTTCGAGATATCACAAAAAAAAACTGTAATTTTGTGTGGTTTTAATTTCGCGACTATTCCATCCTCTTAAACCACTTCTTCTTGAATTCTTCACACATTTCAACCTCTCTTCATTCCTTAACCCCCTTAATACTTGAAGTAATGCACACAATTGATATATGTCTATTAAATAATCGGTAATTTATTTATTAAACGCCTATCGCAATTTCTTCCAACGATTTCACACTAGGCCTTGGCCTAGTTCCGGAAAAATTAAATGTTAGTTTTACTATGAGACATTGAACCTTGTTTGCTCAGTCAGTCTATTATAGTGACCCCTTTGCCTTTCCCGCTTCTCTAAGGGTCAGCTTGTGGCATCCTTGAAAAGTTTCACATCATGCTTACTAGCTTCTGGAAATGCTCCCAAATCATGTCCAATAAATATTGTTTCATCGTAACACTTTATCGAATTCTTTACACATTTCACCTTGGTATCTTTCCTGCGTTCGAGCCCACCTTTCTTCAATACTGATGGGAATAGATTATCGTTCAATAATCGTATGAAATATGAATGCATATTGCAATATGCATATACATAAATAATATGCTATACTAGAATTCATTTTTATATTTTGAATGAAAGTAAAATTGTGAATTTTGATTCTTTTCTGACTAATCCGCAATAACTTTTGATACAGCATCCTACCGGCAATCAGGAAACCAGTGTTTGATACCCGGCTGAGATTGATTTTGTTATTTCTAGATTTGTTTCCATATTTCCATATCCATGGTCGATATTATAGAAGACAGTGTTGTTATCCATGCTTGACAACCTTGCAAAGTCACATCATGCCAACCAACTAGCTTCCGGAATGCTCCCAAATCTAGTCTAGGCCTAATAAATATCGTTCCATCGCAACATTTATCTCAAAATTATTTCACCTAGCGGTATCTTTCCCGCGTTCAAGCCCACCTCTCTTCCAATACTAATGGTAATGAATTATCGTTTAATAATCGGTATTCTACTTACCTACTTGATTTTAATTAGTTTTATTGTCTATACTAGTTGAAAAAACTGATTCACAATATTCCTTAAAACGCACGGAAAATTTCAACGAGTTGAATGTTTATTGAAAAAATGCATTCCACGCACTTTCTTTGCATAATATTGCCTCATCACCACTAACTCGAATAAAGTTTTAGTGTCACAATAATCTTTAGACATTTTGCGATTTCATAAACCGATTTTACACTATTTCGTACCGAAGTCATTTGATTTAACTTTGAAGAAACTTTTTTGAAGATAGTTTGAACTTTGCTCTGTCCGTCAGTTAGTCGCGTTGTAATGAAAAAGTCGTCATCCATTGCCGTTTTCCGCTTTTGATAGTCTGCTTGAGTTTTGCAATCACATCCTCCCACAAGCGTATCTCTTCCACATTTTCACACTCTCTCCTGAGTCCTCTTGCCTCTCAAGTCTCTTGCTATGGTAGTTTTCCATCTTGTCCTTGGTGTCCCCCATCTTCTTCCTTCCAAGGTCATTTTGTTCACATACAGAATTGTATGAAATTACCCAAACTTGTAGTTAACTAGGATCTATCAATTCAGACCCAAAATTCCACTTTCTAGTAAAACATTATTCCGTAAATATTATTCGTTTGATAAGACTAAATCCCTAACAAAATTGTATCAAAATAGTCCAAAGACCAATTAAATCACAAAAAAAATAAGCTTGCATAAAAAAATTACACTAAAAACTTTAATTTAATTTTTAAACCAATTTCATTACGGATACCTCAACCTTTCTCTAGTTAAGCTGTACATCATTGTCCATTTCCCACTTACGATGACTAGGCCTATAGACTTTAATAATAGGCTACAGTATAGCCCTTGCCGTTGCATACATTCCTTATTCCTAGCAAGTTTTAGGATTATTTAACAACACGATGGTCGCCCTTGGGTCGCAATTCAAAATCTATTGGTCCCTGCAGAGTCCGTTAAAAAATTCAAAAGGATATTCAAAATGTTGATACCGTACCGTACGTGTTGGTACCGTATGTAAATTCTGACTCCTGTTTCCAACTTAAGTTGGGTCAGGGGGTGGCTATAGCTAGAGATGTGCAAAAATGATTTTTTAAAGTTTGAAAATTCGCGCCTTAAAAATAAAAATTCGCGATTTGTCGCGATTTACCAAAAAAAACCACAATTTTCTCATGCACAAAAAAAAAAAAAATTGATTGATTTAATTGATTTTAATGATATAAAGAAAAAACAAGCTCATGAGAGTGAAGTTCAGAATCAGTTTTAATTTTAAGCTCAATTTCAGCCTTCAGTTTTCAAAGTTTCCCCGACATTTTTTCCCAAAATTTAAATTTCGTCTACCCCGGCACCTCCCCAAAATTTACGAAATTATGCATTTTTTATTGTCTTTTTGATATGGTTTTGAAGTATTTTGAGCTTACTCCGTTAAAAACGTTATTAAATCTCAAAATCGCGTTGTAGACCCGGGCCTTCCCATTTTTCCAGAAGCTTATTTAATTTCGACTTCGCCCGGGCACCTCCACCAAAATTTTGAAATTTTTTTATTTTTAAAAATTTCGCGCCCAAATTTCGCATTTGGGACAAAATTGCAAATTTCGCCACTATTCGCGGTATCAACAAAAATTTCGCAAATTGGAATTGGTCCTTTCAATCACAATTCAGAATTCTGTGCAAACTAAATTTTAAAGGGGTTTATTGCAATTTTAAAAAAATTCGCGAATTTCGTTGTCCCCTTTTTTTGCACACTCTGCTTAGCCCCAATTTTTTCTAGGGCCTTTATGATTGTTAAACCGGCTCCCAGGCCTGTCATGTCCCTTCAGTTCACTCGCACTTCTTCCCACCACTCACGCCACCCATTCTTCTTCCCACAGTTCCTTGTTGACTTCTTCCCATTCTCACCCTTTCCTGTATAAAATTTTCTTATTTGATTTTTCCCACTTCTCTCTTGGGCTACCGACTCTCTTTTAAACTTTGTCCCCACTTTTTAAAATTCTGTCCTTGGAATTCTTTCTTCTCCCATTCTTTTGACATGTCCATACCCTCTCAAACCCTTTTTGCCAATTTTGAATAATACTTTTCAACTCCAACTTTTGTCCTGATTTCTTGGGTTTAATTTTTTCTAAATTTGATTTTCCGGGTATGCTTTTACAAACTTCATTTTACTGCTTGAATCCTACCTAATTTTTCGCTCCCAGTGTCCAGTCACTGAAGCATATTAAGGATGGGTGATATATACCTTGTAAATACACCTTGATTCATTAGGGAAATCCTCGTTCCAAAGTAACTTCCTTACTAGCTGATGGATTCTGCCTGGGGCCCCCCTTTTTCTGATCTCGCTTCCCATCTTTGCCCCCTTTTTGATAATGCTACCCAGTACGCAAACTCTTCTGCCTCTTCTTCCCTCATCTCCCAAAATTTTAATTTTTCTCTGTTACTTTACTTGTTCCTTTCTTTCTAGATTTTTTCCCTCACAATGTTTTACTTTTTCCCACACGATCTTATTTCCAATTCTTCTGTTACAATTTCATTCTTCACTTTTGTCTGCACTTCTTTTAACGTCTCTCCCACCTAGGGTCTCATCCGCCTAAATTTAATTGTCCTTGTTATTTGTTATTTTGGTTGTTATCTTGGTATTTGTTGTGTTTCCAATTATTTAAATTACAAACTTTCATTACCGGAACCTTCTTCTAGCTTACCTGTACATTATCCATTTTTTCCCCCCGCGTTACTATAGTTTTGGGAAAGCCGGGGCTTAAATGCCTTCTACATTAGGGTTTTAGGATAATGTCAACAAAAACACCTACTCAGTACTCAACAGGGTAGTTTCTCTTTAGTCAGAGTTCACTCAGGTGTTTACTTTTTCGACAGTCCTTTTGTACGGTGGTCAAGTGCATTTACACAACATTACTTTCCGTTGAAGGTCACGTACGTTTGGGAGGGGAAAAGAAGTAGGCGTGGCGCTGTATTGTAAGGGAAAACAAACTCTTTCAGGCGCGTCGGAAATTTTGAAAGTTGGGGGGGGCAAAAACCCGGTGCAGGTGGGGCTGGGGGGAACCCCCCCCGCCGCCCAGGCCCCTTTCGCCGAAGGCGAAAAAAAATTTTACATACTAGTTATTTCGTCAGTTTTTAAATGCACCGGACTCTGTAAAAAGGGTTTTTCATCAGCTTTTGCGATCTAAAAAAATCAAAAAGAACGTGAAGTGGCCCATTTTAATAAAATTAAAACCCAAAATTTTTTATGTAATGAAAAAGCATAAAGGCTAACATATTTGTTCAATTTTTTTCCCACTTCTTTAAAAAAAAAAATACTAACTGAAGGCTGTTTAGTACGATTCATATTTAAATTACGATATCAATTTAATCTTTAACACCATTAAACACGAAACAGTGACAAACACTACACACACTTACAACTTCAGACTACACTACTTATATTATAAGAGGAATAATCTTCCCACTTGCCATTTCGCTACAATCACTACACCACTCCAAAGATGACTTTACGCATAACGATGCGACACGAGGGACCAAATCCCAAACTTGCGTCTGCCAATAACTCTAGCAAATCATTCAAAGGGATGTTTGGATTAGACGTGAGTCTGAGTCCGTGTCCACTGTCCACTCTCACTGAAGTGAGTGACAAACACAAACAAGACTGGTGGCTGGTTATAAAGATAGTCGGCATGGGGTACGTCAGCCAAAATAACATTCCTGCTATTGTTGGGTTGTTTCTTCCTGGAAATGAATTGTTGACAGATCATCCGATGTTGCTTTCCCAAAAAGTAGAGTAGAAATCTTGATTTTTCAACTCTAAAATCTGCCCCCCTATGCCCCCATGACATGAAAGTTAGGGGGGGCAATGCCCACCTTGCCCCCCCTGTTCCGACGCCACTGAACTCTTTATAAACTAATTCCCATAGTTTTGGGTAGGCAGGAGTTTCCCCCACCTGGTTCCTACCACATGGGACTTGTTTATATTTTCCCTTAAATTCTAAATCACGTACTTTGTGCTAGAGATGCCCAACGATTAACTGATACAAATCAAAATCGAGCTCTGTTGAAACGATAGAATAAAAAATAATGTAACAAATTTGTTGATTGATGTAGTTTTTTATAAACTCCAATTTTTGGAGGAAATAATTGCGATGTCGCTGAATTTTTGCAGAGACCTTCCTTATATAATACTAATCAACATACTAAAACTCCCCTACAATCGGATATGAGCTTCGGCCGCCATATTGGAAAATGGCAGCCAAAAAGTGTTTGTGTTTGTTTTTTGTTTGCTTGTTTTAAATGGGGAATATTTTTGCTACCGCAACATTTTGTCTATCTCCAACCAATTTGGAGATATTCGATAATAAACACTTTTTGGCCGCCATTTTCCAATATGGCGGCCGAAACTCAAGTCCGATTGTTGGGGAGTTTTAGTATGTTGATTAGTATTATATAAGGAAGGTTTCTGCAAAAGTTCAGCGACATAGCAATTATTTCCTCCAAACGTCAATATAAGATCTTATTTGACAGGATTAATAGGAATTCCTTCCTAATTGCTTGCATAAGCAGACAGGATATTATCTATGGTCATGCTGTGCTCAGAACACTCCCAAGAAAGCCTAAGCAAAACAATAGCATTTCTGACCAGATTATATATTCGGCTCTTGATTGTTGATTAGTGTTCAAACAGTCTCTGTTTTTCTTAAAGTCTTGTTACACTATCAACTTGATGGCGCAACTTGTTGACCAGATGTAGATAGCATGGAAATGTGATGCTGCTGTCACACACTGATATATGTCGACTCAACATTGACGACCACGCCATGTTGACAAGAAGTTGAACAAGTTCAACTTTTGAGAAATGTTGCCCAGATGTTGACGACGTTCAACCAATGGCTGAGCGACATTTTGTCACGTCATCATTTTGTTGAGTGTATACTTTTATACTGACTTAATGCGTGGTGAAGAGATTGTATTGTTGACTATGGAAGTCTTTTGACGCTTCACAAAACGCGTACCGTTTGTTGTTGTTGTTCTTCCATCCACGGTGTGGGCTATTATAAAGCAAATGTTGTGGGAAGAAAGCCTTATTTATGCGAGTAATTTACACTGAAAAGTTATAAAAGTCGTACCCATTACAAATAAGACTTAAGCAATAATGATGGGGCGAGTAAAAAATAGTAACAAAGTTTTCCCAAATGGGACTCGAACCGGCAACCCTTTGCGTGGTAGCCGAGCGCGCTAACCATTAGGCCAGCAGCAGACAAGAGTTTGGCGACGGGTTACTCATTAGCCTGTCAGATATGAACATAAAAAGAACATAAAAGCTTGGAGGTGTCAATTATGACATTTTAAACTCTTTTAAAGCGATCTGCCAATACTCTGTAAATGTTATTCACAGCTGTATGCGGCATATGTGCGTAATTACTATCTATTTTGGTATGAAACAGTTTCGAAGTGGCAGTTCTCTCGACAGAATGTTCCAAATGTCCGTCAACAGTTGATGGAGGTGACACACACAGAAAGTTGACTTGTAACAAGTTGATAGTGTAACAATACTTGTAGTATTCTTGCATGATTACACAAATAAAAGCAAATTTAAGGCTGTAATAGGGATTTAATTGTGATATAGTCGCAAAGATGTTGTATGGCATAGTAAAGAGTAAGAGAAAAGAAAGGGGGGGAGGGGACAAAGGTACTTACGGATGATTCGGAGATACTCTGTACTGATGCAGATGAGATAAAGGAAAAATGGAAAGAGTACTTTAACCAATTGTTAAATGCAGGAGCAAAAGTAGAGGACAGTGATGAAGAATTAAAAGTTGGGAGAAAAGATGTGCAAGAGAATGGTCCAAACTGGCGAGAAGTGGAGATGGCACTGAAAATAATCAAGAATGGAAAGGCAGCAGGAGTTGATGAACTGGTGGCAGAGATGATAAAAAGGCAGGCGGCCCAGTTACCATGCAGTGGCTGTATAGAATTGTTCAGAGTTGTGTGGAAAGAAAAGAAGATACCAGATGACTGGAGGAAATGAGTTATATCGTGCCGATTTATAAAAAAGGAGATTGAAAAAAATGTAGTAATTTACAGGGCATCACTTTACTGTGCCACACAGCCAAGATTTATGAAAGGATTGTTGAAAGAAGAATAAGAGGAGAGGTTGACCACATGTTGGATGAGGATCAATACGTATTTAGGTGGGGAAGATCAACATAAGATCCTATTTTTGTACTTGGACAGGCCATAGAAAAGAGTTGTGAGCTTGGAAAAAGATCAAGTATGGTCATCTTGGACATGGTAGAAGCATATGATGGTGTGCCAAGGACAGTGGTATGGTGGAAAGAAAAGGAGTGGATAATGGACTGATGGACAGGGTTAAAAGTACGTATGAAGTATGTGAAAGTTGTGTGAAAACACAATTTGGATTGTCAGGGTGGTTCCAAATAACAAAAGGGCTATGGCAGAAAAGTGTGCTGTCACCACTGTTGATCATAATCGTGATGGATGACATCCACAACAAGGTAAATATGGAGGCAATGCTGTTTGCTGATGACTTGGTAGCATGGTCCGAGTATGAGGAGGTACTCCAAAGATATACAGACTTGTGGAATAGTAACATGGAAGAAGCAGGTATAAAAATAAGCGTGGTAAAGAGTGAGGCTGTAACTATGCCAGGAGAAGGGGACATGGGGAATTATCAAGCACAGATGTACATTGGAGGAGAAACCCAAAGTGGTGGATAGTTTTAGCTATCTAGGAAGAAAAGTAATGGCAAGTGGAAAGATTAAAAATAAACATCAGAATAAAAAAGGCCAGTAACTTTTACCAGTGTGTGAAAGGCCTGGTGTGGGATAAGGAAATGTCCAAGTGTAAGATGACACTACATAAAACCTATTTCATACCAATCCTTACGTATGTAGTAGAAACCTGGACAATGGGAGATCGAGAGGAGAGTCAGATGCAGGCGGCAGAGATGAGTTTCCTGAGGAGCACAGTGGGCAAGACGAGAAGGGATAGAATAAGAAACACGGGACATTAGAAAAATGCTAGGTGTAGAGAAGTTGAGCGACAGAATAGGAAGGACAAGGTTGAGATGGTATGGACATGTGAAACAAATGGGGGAAAATTGGATGCCCAAGGGAATGGATTGAAGAAGGAAGAAGAAGACGGGGTAGACCCAGGAAGAGATGGAAGGACATAATAGCAGGAGACTTGGAGGCAAGAGGAGAGAGCTGGGAAGATGTCGAAGAGAGACGATTCTGGGAGGATAGAAAGAAGTGGAAAAATTTGGTTGCTAAACCCAAGCTGAACCTGCCAGAAGCAGGAAACGGCGATGGATAATAATGATGATGGTCGCGAAATTGCCAAGTGTTTTTGATTGTGTACGTTGGCCTCGTGCATTTGAATGCCATTTCAAAACGCAAAATAATCCAATTTTGGATATTGCCTACAATTGCAGTCTTTAGAATATGCAAATCATGGTTTAAAATTAGACAAACCAACTTTCTCTGTGTAAATCACACCATACCTTAGGCCCAACATCATCTCCCCTTTAAACCGTTTCGACGTAGGTGGCGACATTCTAGCCAACCACAAATTATAATTAGTTTTTCACTCGGTTGATATAGGTAATTCTGTTTGTAATTTTGCCAAAAGGGTTGGCTTGGTCATCTAGAAGTTTAATTTCCCCCACCGATAATCAGTCATGTGAACGAGTGGGCATACTCGAAATACAAATTTATTTATTTTTTGTTTAATAACGATGTACCTACTAGAGAAATTCTACTGTAGAAATGTCGTATTGTGTGGCTTGTTGGTCATGCGAGTTTATTCCTGCTTTAAGTGCAGAAGGTCTGCGATTCAAATCACTGGTTCGGTTTGGTTCTTTAAAATATGAAATTAAACTTTCAACTCTCAATACAATGCAATGCTAAAGTAGCCCACTGATAGTGGTGAATTTGGAGCCACTCGGCATAGCAACGAGCCACACAATAAATTGTGTACATGTCTTTTTATTAAATACTTGTTGTAAAAGTGTTTAGCAATAATGTAGGCTACATGGATTTAGTGAGAGAGTGAGTACGACTCTTAATACAAGTTTATATGGAACATCTTACTTGGTTCCTTTTCCGTGAGCTGGTGATATGATGGAAACTTACTTAATACTCCAAATTTAATCATTTTTCATACAATCGTTTTGTTACATTCCCTCATTTATAATGTAACTGAAGTTACTGATACGCTATAATAATTAACATTAAACTAAACATTTAAAGCTGCCCCAAGACAGAATTCACTGAAAATCATTCTGTGAGCTTGTTTTCTTGTTACAAAGAAAAGCTTAAATGATATTTACTTGAAATTTTTCAAGTCCTCAAAGCAACAAAAGGTAGTCTTGATTCTCAAAAAGACTTTCATTATTGCACGCCATGTTGATTAAAAGATTGCTAGCTCCTCTGGAAGATTCTAAAAAAGTTTATGTTTGCTCGATTTTGCTTGGCGTTATTCCGATTAAGCGCACAAACGTAGTTTTACAATTCAACTCAAAACGCACTTGGTTATTCGTTTTGGGTGTGTGTGTACATAAAAATAAGACGAATCGCTGAAGATTGCGCTGAAATTTTAAAACGACCGTACTCTCAACAAGTAACGGAATGCTAGCAAAATAGTAGATCCATACATATTTAAATCTACAATAATAACAATTGGTTTTGTTTTTGAAACTTATTGCATGTGAAAATTGCATGCAGTACCAAAGTAATCAAATCTTGCACACTCGGTACCCTCAAATTCGTGGAGAGTTGACTAAACCTTGCAATCTTACACGATTCACAACAAAACTCACCACAACAGAACTACACAAACACTTTCAAATTATTAAATAGATTTAACAATTAAATAGGTCAAGCAACAATAGGTAGTTAAGCATAGCCGGAGAATCTGGGTTGAGTTAGACACTGCTTTCAAGTACACAATACACCCCACAATAGATGTACACAAAACACTTTCTTAACAAATTTTAGCAATTAAGAGTAAGGCAGCAAAAGTTATTACTATTAGCATAGCCAGATGTCTGGGTTTGAGTTCAGACAGCTGACTTTCAAGTACACAATACACACACAACTAGACAATACACAAATCCTTAGTAGTTTAACATAGCCAATGTTTTGGTTCGAGCACCAAACACAACAAAAACGTACCCAAATCACTTTCCTAAAACATTAGCAATTAAAAGAAAGTTTAACATTTGAAACGTAGCTCAAGCATCAATAGAGTTGTTAGCATAGCCAGATGATCTGGGTTCGAGTCCCAGACAGGCTGACTTTCAAGTACACAATAAACACACAACAGAGTACATAAACACTTCCGAAAAACATTAGCAATAAGAGAAGGAAAGTTATACATTTGAATACAGTAGCTTACAACTGTATGTCAAGCTCGGGCCAAATTTTTTTAAAAATGTTAAATGCCCATTTGAAAACTCTCTATCGTCAAATCCTGCTAATTTCACAGACAGAACTACGCTTTTTACCTTTAATTTCATCCTAAAAATCGCATTTTTGGGAGTCTGTTTACAAAGGATGAGGCGTGTCCTCTATCAAAGCCAATTTTGAAATTTCAAAAAAATTTTTTCTTACACAAAAAATTGGGAAATTACTATACATTAACTGTTTGGTGTCATATTTACGGTCCAGTTAACAAGAAAAGTGACATTATTGGAAAATGTGCCTTGATACCAACTATTTCACATTCTTACTTAATATTTAGGTGCAAACCCGCAACCCGACAGGACAAATGATAGAGCTTCCAAGTGATCCTGAATTTACCTCTGCGTTCTGCGTCAAAGCCTGGTTTTCTCGAGCTTAGCCAACAGTCTTAGCAACAATAGAGTAGTTAACATAGCCAGATTTTCGGGTTTTCGAGTCTTAGACAGGGCGACTTTCAAGTACACAACGCACAAACACACAACTGACGTACTCAAACACTTTTGAACAAACATTAGCAATTAGAGAAGGAAAGTAAAAACAATTGAATAAAGTAGCTTTTAAGCATCAATAGAGTAGTTAGCATAGCCAGATGATCTAGGTGCGAGTCCCAGACAGGCTGACTTTCAAGTACACAATACCAAGACAACAGACGTACAACACTTTGAAAAAACATTAGCAATTAGAGAAGGAAAGTAAAAACAATTGAATAAAGTAGCTTTTAAGCATCAATAGAGTAGTTAGCATAGCCAGATGATCTGGGTTCGAGTCCCAGACAGACTGATCTTCAACACACACAACTGACGTACACAAACACTTCTGAAAACACATTAACAATTAAATAACCATGTTTGGAAATGTCACCTAAATGCAACCCTACTTGTGAGTGAGAGTGTGAATGAGATAGAGAACCTACAAGCTTGCCAAATAGGGCCTAGACATTGTTCTGGTTGCTCACTGGGTTATTTCGTCGTGTCGATGTGGAGTTGCAGCTCAACGTTTCACCACCCATGTTGGTGGCTTCATCAGGACTAGAGAAGCCACCAACATGGGTGGTGAAACGTTGAGCTGCAACTCCACATCGACACGACGAAATAACCCAGTGAGCAACCAGAACAATTCTACGGGTCGTGAAAGCCTACAACATATTAGGGCCTAGACATTGTTTATTGTTTGCTATCAGCCCCCATATTATCATTGTGAGAAAGTCTAGCCACAGCCTTGGTTTACCTACGTAGGATAGCCCAGGATCCAACTGTGTAGGCCTACTAGCTTGCCGAATAGGGCCTAGACGTTGTTTATTGTTGGATCAGCCTTATTATTATCATTGTGAGAAAGTCAATCCAAAGCACACCCACGAAGTCACGAAGACGTTGTTGTGAACTCGCGACTTGTTCCTGTCTAAATAATATGTTTAAAATGGTTAATAACCTGGCCTAGTCATGTTATCAAATTTGGAACAGCAAACGTAAAACTGCGAACAATTTTGAGGTTATGTTGCTTGTTGACAACTAATTAAAAGTGTTTTGGCGCATGTACGTGGTTACTAAGGCTATTGCATTGCCAACTAACTGATGTTTTAAAAGTCAAGGAAAATGACATAAACCTTAGTTTCATGAAAGTCTTGAATATCACATATTTTGTAATTTTTGGGGTGGGTCATAATGTTGTATGTAAACTTTGGGACAAAAGTGTAGTAAACACTGAGCTATGTGCTAAACTTGCTAAGCGGTGCTTGTTTAATATAGTTTCTACACATTGTTGCCTTCCACCTCCTTAGAAGGAAAACCGATTTCTGAGATTGTTCGATGTTAGATTTTTTTGTCCGCAGGTAGGCCTACAAAACTCTTATTTGTACTGTCTGACAAATTTTTTTTATATTGAACAGGGAAATAATCTTATAAGGAGGTGGATGCTGCAATGATGTGCAGAAACAATATTAAAAAAATTTAAGACTTTCGCGGACTGTATATTTTAAAAAAGGTGTGAAATGGGGCTGCATTTCGCCGCGTCGCGTGTTTACACTTACTAGTGTAGTGTGTGAGTTTTATGTTTTGGAACCACTGTGGGTTCCATCTTCAGGACAACTGCTTGTTGAAAGTGCGTTTACTCGTTGCCTCTCTCGTTCAGGATCGTGTTTGAATGCCTTGACCAATGGCAATGGAGCTGGTCACGTGTGCGTCGGCTGCATCCTCGCTGGTAGTTGTTACACCCCCTTGTTGTGACGTCTGCGGGTGGGGTGTGATTGTGAGTGGTTGTGTTGATGACGGTAGTCCACGTTGCACTTGGTTTATAGCCATCGTCTCTATTAAAGTTGTTGGACTTTTCTACTGCCTCGCGAATTAGTCTTGGCCAGAAACGTGGGGTCGAACTAAGTACCCAGGTGTCTCCAAACATGATCTGGTGGTTGTCATCACCTATGTGTTCTAACTCGTGTTTGGCTACCGCCGACTTTGTGTCGTAACCTGTAGCACAGTGAGCTTTGTGTTCTTTTATTCTCGTGGTGATGTTTCGCACTGTTTGACCAATATACACTTTTCCACATTTGCACGGGATTTCGCACAGGGGCAAGACAAATTAGAGAGGGGGCAAGACAAAAATAATGGTCAAGATATTTTGCCTACTACTTTCGTACTGATACTCGCCTCCACCGACAAAGTACTATACCAGCTTTAAATTTTTTAGGTTGACTTACCCCATTGTTGGTAACAGATGCCACATGTAACAGCATGAACGATGGAGTTGACTTTTGGCTAGTTACATTTTTTATGATGTTAGTCGAGCTCAATCCGCCGGTAAACTGATGAAAACTTGTCCACCACAACATTCAAATCTAGAGATTTTGCAAGTTTTTTTTTTTTCTATTTCTAGCTCAGCAAAGTTCGAGAGTTGGTGTTTTCCATACTATTTCTCAAATATGTTTTGATTTGCCTTAAACTAGATAATGACCATTCTCAGACTGCGCTCAATGGAGGTATGGTTACCGACATCAGCGCCAGTTTATGCAGTTCATAGAAAGACACTTTATATTTTTCAAGTACACTTGCCAATGGACAACTAGTCAAAGGCGGGGCTTAGCTAGTTCCGAAAAATCCAACAGATAGCGCCGCGAACTGTGGGACAAGCTGCAACCTAAGTGTGGTTGGCGCAATGGACTTCAACGTGTTTTTACGCCCGTACGGGTGGAAAAAAATCCTTGAAAAATATGTTATTTTTTAGAATGGGCTTAGCCAAAGACTATGTAGATCAAGAAGGAAGCCAGCTGCTGTTATTGTCCTATGTTATGTCCTTGAGGATGTGTGGACTTCGGAAAACGGTGGTCATCATAGCCCCTATACCTTTGGGTTTAGAATGATTATAAACCCGAAGCCTTTACTCTAGAAAGCATTTTTTAAAGTTTAGTCTCAGGTTTAGGCCAACATAATTTATTATTCCCTCAGTTCACAAGATCATATCATAAAAAGTAGGCCTGGGTTTAACTCTAGGGGTAGGCGGAGGTTTAGGTTCTAATCCTAGACCTACACGGCTAGGACTAGACACACCTCTTTGCTAAGATTTACCCCTCTTTATAATTTATACACAGTTTAGGCCTTTAACCTTGGAAGCTTTAGACCTAGGCCTACCTTCAAAGCAAAATCAAGGCTATACTGTTAGTTTTAACCTACCAATAAGCAGAGGCTAGGCCTAGGTGTTATTTTCCTTTCAATATAGACCTACCCTAACTACTAGATGTAGGCCCACTTGTATTATCTTAGGGGTCAACCGTCAACTGTGTTATGTTAACATAAACCTAACTATAAGTATGCAATACTTAATGGAAATAAAGCAACATTCTATTCTATTCTAGCTAGGTCTAGGCCCTACACCTAAACAAAAGTAGCCTGTCTAGTGCTTAGGCCTCTCTCTTGTGCAGAATTATAGGGCCGCGTCAAACAGGTCTACTCATTAGCCTACCTACTACAAGCAAGTTTAGAATGAAGATAGTTGGCCAGTCCGGGAAATAAAAAAAATGTGTAAACACATGGGCAGCCGCAGGGCATCTCGCAAACACTTAAGTTTGCCATGAGTAATTTGCTTGTTATCGGAATCCACGAAATGCAAAGAACATTATGCCTACAAGCATGGTATCACATGTTTTCGTAAAACATTTTCTATCTATCTGATTTTAACTTCCCACGTCTTATTTCTTAACTTGATATCCTTCGGGAACGAGTGTAAAGACACCCCTCCTATTTTAGCTATTGACGAGCATCGTGAAACAACACAAAATTGAATCATTTCAATCCAGCAATCCAGTCTTTAGTGTGGTACAGTCAGGCTGTCAGTTAAAATCGTCCCACAGTACGGCCATCTTTGAGCACATGTTTGAGTCGTGACGTCAGGGGGCGGAGTTAGACTACTCGTCCATTTTTTAGTAGTTGACTTCTTCTCCTTCATTCTGGATTCGTTCTAAAACAAGAGGGAAGAATTTCAATAGGGAACTAGCCTTGGTCTCAAATTCACGTTTTTCATTTTTTATTATTTATAGAACACAGTTAAATAAACTTCACAATTGAAAGATTTTTTTATAAAAATCATCCGTGGTAACTACGAGGGTACAAAGTTATAGGGTTTTGAACCCCCGCGCAAACGCTCGTTGTTGGTTCAACTGCGTTACGTAGCTTGCAGCATGCTCATCGTTGTAGTTTGTATTTATCAAGAAATAAATACTACAACAACAACAACAGCTCGACGAGCGGCCGTGCGCGGCAGCGAAGCCTAGAGGCAATCCAGTGGACCTGCTCATCAATAATCGGACTATTTTGACAATGTCAACACGAACGATGACAAATTCTCTATGATGACAAAGATCCCTGGTTATTTCTCTATGACAAAGATGACGACCATGTCTAAGAACCCTTGATTTTGACAGTGCGTCTACCCGACCTTGACTAGAAAGCGATTTATTTCTCATTGGTGGGAAAGAGCCCCGGTTATTTCTCTATGGGAAAGAATTTGTAGGTTTATGGTCTGGCGTAGTCGTACACAGTCATCCAAGGCTGCGCTAGGCTAGGCCCTACGCCCTAGGCTGTGTCTTTCTTTGCCCTAGGTTAGATAAACCAAGACTATAAAATGTCCATTTGGATGCCCTAGACATAGCCTAGCCTAGGTAGGGCTAGGCCGAGGCATTTCCTGTATCTTCAGCCTAGTTTTTATCTTAGCTATAGGGCCGGCCTTTCGGTAACCTAGAATATAAATTCTCGTCATAATTTTCATTGATGTTGGGTATGGCTTTAGATTTTATTAAATATGCGCCTAGACCTGGGCGTGGTGATAGGCCTACCTCGGCCCTAGGTCCTAAGGGCCTAAGTCTACCAAGAGGGCAAAGGCTCCCGAAGAAAATCATTTTATACACGTGCCAAAAGAACCAAACGACAAACAGGCGAAAAGAATTGTTCAAAGCTGCAGCACG
This sequence comes from Sweltsa coloradensis, assembly GCA_024449915.1. Classification (NCBI taxonomy): domain Eukaryota; kingdom Metazoa; phylum Arthropoda; class Insecta; order Plecoptera; family Chloroperlidae; genus Sweltsa; species Sweltsa coloradensis. Next base: position 42,227 of record JAMZAV010004931.1, read on the forward strand.
AGAATGCTTCGAGGAGGACGCCCCCTCTACAAATTCACTCGACTATTGTGAAGACCACTTTGATTTTGATGCAAATAAATATTATTAATTGGTCTACTAGCTTTTTAATTCACAAGTGAATTTCCTATAAGCTTCTGTTAGGTTCCGGCCAAATATTCTCGCAGCAAAATTTGCCTTGGGATTATAAGCCTAGGGCCTAAACGTAAGAGGCGTTTTCTCGCATGGGAGAATGTCACAAATTCGAAAATTTGAACTACATATTTAGAATATTTCCCCGCGAGAAAGTGAGTTATGTATAGGTCCTAGGCTTATAATAATCCCGAGGTAAATTAGAAGCTCATAGGAAAATAACCTGCGAAATAAAAAAGAAGTAGGTAGACCAATTAATTATCATTTACTTACATCAAAGTGGTATTCACACCAGTTAACCCGAGAGTAGTCGCGTGTGGTCTTTTAGACCGACTTTTTTTTTCAACAGTTGGTATTTGTACAGCGCGCATGCGTGGCTCGTCTAGTTCCGCCTACCTTCCCAAAATAGATTTGTGAAGCCAGTGTGCAATACGCAATTCAGTGTTCTGCAGAACTTCATCTAAGATAAGAGGTCCTGTTCGGTTGCTTGGTCTTTTCGACCGCTGCGCGACTACTAAGGGAGGCAAAAATATGCATACTCAATCACTATTATGAGACATGTATTTTGTTATTGTAGGTTGATTATTCTTCAACATACAGTGTTGGCATAATATAACGGTCTTGGTTTACTAATAATTCGAACTACATGGTGTTTCAAAACATATTTTTATACCTTTTTGTAGGTTTGCAACATTCTGTGTTTGATTGATTATTGATTGATTATTATTGATTATTGATTGATAATTGATTAAGATAACCATGTATGCTGTCACATACATGATAAATTATCTTATATTGGTAATCAAAACGTTATCATAACGTTATTAGCCCATAATAAATAATGCAGTCTAAAGGACCGGGCGCGACTACTAACGTTACAAACAGGGGCGCGACTACTCTCGGGTTAAGTATATTTGCAGCGGTAGGCTAGCTAGGCCCTACGACTCCTCGACATATTCTCGTCTTGTTGCGTTTAACTATTATTTTCATTTGTTTAGTTCTTTTAGTTTTTGGCACATATTTCTCCAGTGTTTCTAGAGTGGTGTTTAACACATTGGTACCTTACACCTTTTATAAAGCGTCATTTTAAAAAAAAAAAAAAAATCAAAAGGATCATTGAGAAACGATAGCACGAATGACAGCAGGCGCAGTGACGGCAGCTGTCTGCTAGGATGTGTTTGACCCACCGCCGACTGGATGGTAGAATATCTACCCTTTATATCTAGATAGCAGTGCGCCTTTGGGTCTGCGCTAGGCTGCGGCAGCAGTCTGACGTCACACTACTTTTCGTGTTGTCTTTTGGCGGGAAGTCAGATTCAAATTTCCACGTTAAATATTGAGAAAGTATTAACCTTAGACAAAAAAAAACTTTTATATATTTTTTTTTAGATGTTATCTTTAACATATTCGATTTCTGGAATGAAGGCTAGTTCCCTATTCCGCTTCGAACCCTACCCAATAGTTATGTCGAGCAAGCGGTTTGAGCTTATCTGCTGATGAGAAAGTAGAACTTTTCGGATTTAGAGCACTGATCCCCATAAGCACTACTAGCACTAGATTCAGAATTGTTAATTTCAGATTTCTTTTTTCTTGCTATTGATGTTTTTAAATAGTTCAGCAATAGAGCCTGAAGGGCGTTTATTTGTTGACATTTTTTGTGGCTAATTATTATACAATTGGAAATCTCAAGCACACACATATTATAATGAAACACCCGCAAAAAAAATGTACCTAGCCGTTGATTTTGTTTACTGTAGTGTTTAAAATTGTTACCAACACTTGCAAATTAACACTGAAAACCCATACAGCGGTTACAACGTCCGCTACAGAAGCTTCCTTCCCCAAACACGGGTACAACGGGACTGAACTGAAATATGCCACCACATTTCTCAAGTGAAACATCTTCATCCTTGAAACTACCCTGTCTGTGAGCCTACAATAATAGAGGACTCAAATCACCTAGAGAATGCGCTAGTGTCGCGGGGGCGTAGCACCGTCATGGCCGCCGAGTGAGGATACCTTTGTAAACACCCATATGATCCTACACAAGCACAGTGTAAATATATAAGGTTTTGGGGGAATAGAATAGGTATCATGTGGCTCATTATGAATTCAAAATCTAGTATTTATTTATTTAAAAGTATTTCTAGTATTTATATAGATTTATATCAGCATTTATAATTAAAATACCTACGGATATAGTCTGTCGGGCGCCTGTGAACGTAGACATTGATATAAACTAGGGTTGCCGTTCGATGTGAAAATCGTGATCGATAATCGGAGGCATCGAATCGATTATCATATCGAAATATATCGATATCATAGACCCAAATCGATTATCATATCAAATTCCAAATTGAGCCTAGGAAGCAGAAAAAACGCAAAATTGTAACACTAATACAATAGAGATTAGAATGTTTAAAATAAAATTGAGGGCTGAATTTCAATTACACAGCCTATATTTTAATACGTCTTGACTTGCATCGGGTGTCACTGTTTACGTGTTCCAACAGTACGCGCATCTAGCGAGCGAGAGATAGTGGCGAGATCTCATCGACATTCGAGCTCACAGCCTTATCTCCTCCCAACCTCCTCGTCGTCGTTCTTTGAATAATAAAAAACTGCCACACTTGACTCATCTTGTTAGGCAGCGTCAGAAGTAATGGCAAATATCTTCTTTGGGTTTGGGACGGAAGAAACATCACGAATTCAATATAATTGGGCAGACTGACGCTAGAGAAGTTTCACGCCACAACACGTCGAGCCGTACTGAATACATCGCAAATCGCTCGGCCGGGCGATGTTTTCGTATCGCCTTGTATCGCGCTGCGAGCGCATGCGCACTGGCGGCGGTGGGCGTGGCATTATACTTGAGCAGCGATTGGCTACTCCGACAACCAATCGGCGCGTTGATACGACAGCGCGGCATTTTTAAGCATGGTAAACCGCGAAAACATCGATGTCACTATTTAAATCGATAATCATATCATATCATATCAAAATACTTGAATCGATTATCATATCATATTACTGATATCGATAATCGATCGATATTTCGATTATCGACGGCAACCCTAATATAAACCGCTTATTTTTGTGGCCGTAGTATTATTCCAGAGTACAACGTTGCAGAGTCCAACATACTTTGAAATAATATCAATATAATTACTTAATTTATTAATATCAAAGCAAAATATTTAGTTATGTTCTATAATCTATAATAGGCCTAATATGGAATGTAATGCAATATTAGAGTAGCACACAGCGTTTTAATTCAAGCAACAACAATAAAGCCACTCAAGCTTTGTGAAGAGTGAAGACAATAAAGCAGTAAACAATAACATTATGCGTTCCTAAATTATTAGAATGCAAAATAAAAAATTACTGGACAAAACACCAATATAAAAGAACATTGGGAATAACAAGTCAACATGGTCTTGTGCTTAATTTTCTCGGAATCATGGTAGCCCAGGTATTAAAATGCTATACTTAAATTTTTTAAACCTTATTCACCCACTCTTGAGGGGATTTGATTGTTTTATTGTGATTACGAAAATACCAATATAAATACTATAAACAAAAACAGGAATTGAACCCATGGTCTCCCTCTGGCCGGGCGCGGACTTTATAACTGGGAGTGGTGATTTAATAAGAATTTGATATTCTCTATATTATAATATAAAAATGCACCAATAATTCAGCAACAAATATACTACCGCGGTCTCGGTGGTCTTTTGGGAGGCATGGGTTCGATCCCCGGCCAAGGTTGGGTTTTGTAAATCTGGACTTAGCCCATTTATTGTGATATAATCTAGGGCTACTGATTGTTTTAAGGCAAAAATGAATTAGTCTTATCAACTAAGTATGAATTTAATATATTAATATGAAGACCACTCTTTATTAAGATATCACTGAATTACCTAAGTGAGAGGGAATGTGTTTTGTTTCCGTAATTTCTTGTAGATTCCTTACACGAAATAACGAATCAGTGCATGTGTTCAGTCACTTATCTTCCAATAAATGGCTTCAGCAAATATACACTCTAATGGCAAGTGGGTAGGTGGATTGTGGACAGATAATATTAAACGTACGAAATGTGTAACTAACAAAATAACAGTAGGTATAGTTGGTTAACCAGTCGGCGTTTGATTACGTTTTCAGTGTCTCCAATGAATTTTTTCAGGGAATGAATTATGTTTCTGTTAAAATATGATGTTGAAGACTAGATTCCATGTAGGTGCTGTTTGTTGTGTGCGCGATAGAACATCACAATACTTATCTCAATTAGTTAATTTCTTACGCGCGAGGATAGCATGTGTAGATTCTATCCTCACTAGCGCGTTTCCAGCGTTCGCCGCCAGAGTGGACATGAGAAGATGGAGCGCTCTATAGGTCTAAAATAGAAAAAGTATAGCGCCCACTTTGTCTGTTTCGTGGAATTGACGCCAGCGGTTAAGCCGAGCTCGTTTAACCGGTTCCCACTCGAACACTAAAGTTGAGCAGAATCGAGCGTGGTCATGGGTAGAGTGGGTGACCGCTCTACCCTGAAACTCGCGTATACCGCTGGTTAGAGCAGATGGAGGGTTCGAAAGCTAGTGTAACGGCTTCGTTCTCCTCGACGTCTGCTCGGCAGTCCGGGCAAGTGGAGAAACCTATATGACTGTCAAAGTTACACTGTCCTGTCGGATGGGACGTAAAGGGGTTGGTACCCTTGGTACTTGGCGAAAGGAGTAGGCTACGTGCCGGTACCGGGTTTCCCCTCCTCCCTTCTGTTCATACTTCATCTCTTCCATCACCACTCGACGTCTCGAATAGCTCAAGTGCATAAATATGAGACGTTAAGCAATATCCAATCAATCAATCATCAATCGTGGAATTGACGTTTGCAATAGGACGTCCGAGCCAGCCATGTCAAGGGTTTACCAGCGCGGAAAACTAATTTTAAATAAATGCACTATTCTCAACTAAAAATTTAGCTAAGATTGGAGTCATCTTTTTTTATTTTAGAAAATACGCCTTTAAAATTGTCAAAGAGATGGCGCTAGTGGTTACCGCGCAAATACAAAGATGTCGGCTACGATGAGGTCGCTCACGCTGGCGCACCGTGAGGCTCCGTATGCGAGGGCCCCGTCAAACGGGCTATTTACATTATTTTGATCTAGTGACATTTTGGAATGCCATTACATGGCTCTCACAACTGAAATAAATTAATGTGTGTACTAATTGGTGCCTAGTTAATAATCTATCGGTGTGAATGAGTATGCATACAATGTCATACTTGCTGGGACATGTGCCTATGCACAACGCTGAAAATCAACTTTTATTGTGAACACAATATCGCAAAACAACTGGTTACTTTTACATTCGATTCCAACCAAGTATTCTACTTACATTGTAGAAAAATCAATGGGATCGAAATAGTCCAGTTTGCATGCAAAACTCACGACAGTAGGCCGTAATAGGAATTCTTGGCATTTTCTAATATTGATTTTTTCCATCAAATTTTACATTAAG
>JAMZAV010004932.1:0-48673 GCA_024449915.1 Sweltsa coloradensis
CCTTTTATACCCTATACAAGGGTTTTTGTTTTGACGCGCGCCGGGGGGCATGGGGACGCGGGTGGATGGGGACCTGCTAGCGACCGAGCCGGCCGGGCGAGGGTAGACACTCGGTTAAACACGTGTTGATTTAGTGGGGGTTGACATTTGTGGGGGATGGAGTGTTCGCAATTTGTTCAGCACAGTGACGCTCAACAAGTGTTTTTTACAAATTTTTAATTTAAAAAGTGATAGGAATAGCATTAAAATTTGTCGAGATATGTGAAAGTAGGGAGCTCAATGACTTCAGTTAAAAAACATGCCTATATAGTTAAAAGTGTGGTTTTTGTCTTTTTGGGTTTTCTAGATTTTTTAAATTTTAGTGATAGTGTTCAACAAAGAGAGGGCAAACAAAACCGAATATTAAATTAGTTTTTTAAAAATTCAGTGCTACAGTTAACAAACTAGTGGAAGTGTGGTTTTTTGTCTACTTTTAGGTTCTAAGTTTTTTTTTTAAGTTCGTGAAAAATTGAGTCATACAAAAGAGACGGCAAAACTACTGAAAATTTTTTATTTTTTTAAAAAAAATTTTAAGTGGACCGGGAGTTTTTTAAATGTGGATGTTTTGGGACAACAAAATAAAAATCGGTTTTGATACAGAAATGTTTTTTTCAATAATTCCGGGGTTAAAAATCGGTTAAAATGTATACACTGTTCAATCCTTACAAGATAAAGAAATCATTAAAGTCGAATCACTTTTGGGGTCAAAGAGTCCACGACTCCCGTATGCGACTTGAATCTTTAGATATATCTTTGTTTTTTTACACGTGGAGAGTAACAAAAACTTTTGCCTAGCAGTTTTTTGAGAGAATGAATTTTAATAATATGCTCGAACCCATCAGGATAGAAATACAATCGAAATTAGCACGAAAATTTTTTTGTTTTTTTTTTTCCGATTCGTGAAAATTTAAAGCACCGTGTCGGTATCCTTTGGTACATTCATTACAACTACACCATTAAGTCACCCTTTTCCGCCACAAAATGTTTTTCCCGGCTTTTTTTTCTTTATTTTTCTTTTTGATTTTTCCCCTGTTTTTCTTTCTGTGTATGAAGGCTCGAAAAAAGAGGGGGTAATCCTAAAACCCTGTACATAAAACAAACACTTTTTTTAACTGACCCGTCCTGTCCCGTGGTATTGAATGGGCGGGCAGTGAGCGGCCCATTTACTCGAGTCCCATCGGGGGCGAAGCTCTGTAGCCCTCCAGCTACGTCACGGGGGGTGACGTCACGCACCATACAATTTCCACAATATTGGTCGTACCATGTTTAAATATTAAACCGTTTTAATTCATTTTTTTTTCTAAATTCTTAAAATAAATTTAGGTTTAACATAGTAAGCAACAAGTCAATGTGATAGTAGGCTTTAAGAGTCTGCTGTGTCCTACCAGTGATTTTTTTCGGGAAAACTCTTCCTCAAGCCAGTTTTATCAGTTTGTTCCCCGCATTTTTGCACATAATTTATGGTCGGGCACATTTTTTTACAACTTCTATCACAAATAATCGATTTTTAGGATTTTGGATTTTTGTAAAATCATCAAAATTTAGTAAATTTCTGAATTTATTTGTGCATAATGCTGCATTACTTAAGCACAATCATATATTTAGAAATTTCTTTGACTTTTGAAAGAGGGGACCATATCCTTGCTTGAAAATTTTACTCGACATGCTTATCACTTGGATGACAACTGGGTCTTTCCACAGAAATAAACCAGGGGGGTTGCTGCCCCTTTTTTAAATTTTGGACATAAATAAGTGAAAATGTAGATTCAAAACCGTTCTGTTATGTTTTTAGAGCAAACCATGTCCGACATTGGGCATTATCGCATGTGCCCCATTATGGAAAAGTCCCTTGAGAAACTTTAGGATTTCTTAAATTTTCCTAAAGTTTTTGGGAAATTTACTTTAAGAATTCTAAAGTAATTAAAGTTTATCAATCTCTAAAGTTTTCTAAAGTTTTTGTTTAAAGTACTTGAAAGTTTACTGGATTTACTTTAGAGCTCTAAAATTTTTCTTGTTTTACTTTAGACTTCTAAAGTTCTCTATAGTTTACTTAAGAGGTCAACAGTTTTCTGAAGTTTACTTTAGAGGGCTTAGGAGTTTTGAAAGTTTACTTTGAGTTTTATGTTTTTAAGTGATTTTGTTATTTTTATGTATCGACATAAACTGCCAAAGCATTGTTATGTAATGCTAACACTTTTAAAACAAAACAAATGCTGAACCGGAAAAACTCCGCGCCCAATGAGAGCCCAAGCAGCCAAATCATTCTCTACACTGATCTACTCCGACGTCAGTGGCGGGGGTCAACCCCCACGCTCCAAACTGTATGGGCACAAGGGTTTCACGGGGCGGCGGAAATCTCATGTGCAGAAGGTCTGGCGGGCTTACTAGGACTCAAGTGGCTCTTCTCTGAAGCTAACATGCCATGCCACGCCTTGCTCCGAATGGATAATACGTCGGCAGTGTACTCCATACGTAAAGGCACAGGAGTGCTATTTCTGATGCGACGGCCTGGCAACCTATATTGGGATATATTCAGGACTTACCCTGATTGCACATTGGGACTCAATGGAAACCTACTTTGCCACAACCTGGCGGAGGGCCCCATCCCCCCAAGTATGGAGGACCATACACGACAAAACTGGGCCCCCTCGAAGCTGACGACCCCAGCGACCTTGAGTTGTAATAACCTCTGTCCCTTCAGGGATGTAAATTGCACATGTCCCTTTAATTGATAAATAAATAATGAAAAGGGACCGAAATTAGGCCCCGGTTCTTCACTCGCCTGGGTCCTGCGGACAGTACCTACTCTCAGACACAGGCTCACTATATAACCGAGCGTGTGTCTGGGGGAAGTTGCCAGTCCAACGCAGGATCAGGGGTGGTGGAGAAACCCCTACTATGCGCCTTTAAGTGTTTTTAAATTCGCTACCGTTAAGTGTTTCGTGGCCTATCGGAGGTATAGTAGACCTCGCCACAGGTGCCGAGATCTCCACCGGCACCTGGCCAGCATCTCAACAGCCGGGACTCACGACCTGGCGCTGGCGGAGCTCGAGGCCCCACCGGAGTTCTTAGATCACCATTACTTTCATCGATGAAGAGGAGGTGCTTCTGGATTCGACTTCCACGAGTGACGTGGACGAATCCGACGTTAGCAGAAAATATGCCCCGGGTATAAGTAAAAAATAGTTTTGGCAATATCCGATATTCAATCATAATTGATAAAATATGTCCATTGTTTTGATAAACTGATATTTAAGAAAATTTAAATTAGTCTGATCGATTCACCTTATGTAATTTTAAAAAGGTTTCAAATATTGTTCAGGGGAGTCTGACGGGAGCGACTATCAGTTCGTGGTGTTGACGACATTGCACTTTGGCGAGGAGCAGAGGATGGCAAACCTCGTTGAAGAAACGTGTTGCTTCCGAGAGGCCGGACCTGACCACGACCACAGCTTCTGTTACAAGCTGCATGAGGTGCAACAACCAATGACGAAGAGGGCAAAGAGACTCCAGATGTTGGCCATGTGGTGGAATCAAGGTAAGAACGAAGCAGGTCCGAGGACCGTCGATCGTTTCCCGGCCGAGGATTCTCAAGGCATTCGAGTTCCGCCGGTGAAGTCCACCAGAAGCAGTGCCCTCCTGCTGCCTGTTGGACATTTGGGTTTAAAACCATGGGGGACCCAAGATGACGATAACACCGACGAACTTGTCGAAGGGCTATTTAGTCCCGATAAACCACGAGTGTTCAAATTTTGCCGATTTTGCCCGCCCGTCTGTTTCGTCGCAATTAAAATGGCAGTTGGGCTCTTCTTTTGTGATTTGATTCGATAATGTTTTTATTATTTTTAAGATAAAGAATAGTTGAGTAGTATTTTTGTTTTGATTTAGTTAAAATAATTGCTAAGATGATCTCATTTCTTTGAGGAAAATTAGGTTATTGGGCGTTACATATAACCGTTATATAACTATTAATTGAGTATTTTTGGATATTGTAAGTTTTATTATTTAGGCGAGCAAGAAGCGGCATAGCATATTTTGCAGGCATCTTAAGGTGACGGGTGCAAGGGAACATTTAATATTATTTATTATTGATTTGATCTGGTCTGAATTGCTAACTCTTTTTAAATTCTGGACCTTAAGCTCCGTCCTACATTTTAAACAATGTTTAAATATCCATTAAAAAAAACCGGTTCATAGAATTTTCACACATTGACCACACAGTTATGACTACCATTTTCCCACAAAATATTTAAATTTCCGGCGATTGTTAGCAACGCAAAATATATTCATGTATTTAAAAGAACTTATTTCCACATTCAGCTGAATGTCTCATCCGGTATGCTTGAGAGGTTGCTACTAATTTCCACTTTACAACATATTATTTTTGTTCTGATAAATATAGGCTTACCTGTTTGATATTCTCCTGCAGGCAGTAAGCATGCAATTACATGCAACTTTGAAAAAAACATTTATTTTTATTTTTGACTCTGTGCATAAAAATTATTTACGCCACTACTACATCTGTGAAATTTTTATATCAATAAAATACACGGGTGGTAGAGGGAGAGAGATACCGAATCTTTCTACATGCTATTGCATTGGAACTAGTCAAAGTCGTTATCTGGGGCACCATGTTCCCCCATAATTTTTTAAGAACAAAGGTAGCGGAAACGTCATGCCCGAGGTTGAATTGATGAGGAAAATGTAGCAACTGGTCTCATACGAGAGGTAACTGGAGAGAGGATCTAGCCTTGGATGGATTGGGCCAGCAGGGTTGTAACAAACTTTTCCAAGAATGCCAACGTTGTGAGGAAACATCAAAGAATACTTTTTTCCAACCAAGGTCAAGTTCAGTGGCAAGAAAGGATAAATTTGAATATCAACATCATGTTATGCTTAGTTCCATTGCTCTTACCATGGATGTTCAAAAGTAAGCAAATTTTTAAAAGTTTTGTATAGTTGTATTGGTCCATCTAAACCCAACATCGACATGCAAGCAAGGGAGCCAGGCATTTAATTTATCAGGGGTTTACCTATGAGACTAATAAAAGAAAAGTAAAGGATTAAAAGTACTGTTAAGACACTATTTTAAACCACATTGTGCCTTAGTAGTAACAAGTTTTAATTGTAGTGATGCATTTACCAAATTGGTCTCTGGACCGTTCTATGCATTTTCTGATTTATACTGTATTTTTTTTTGATTTTTTTTTCCCTGACCCTTGGGGTATAAATGCCATCTTTATTCCTGGTTCACTGGTTTGTTGTCACAGTGTGCAGGTCAGGACATTCAAACATATAAGCAAGCAAGCACTTCAAAAAAAAACATGGACTTTGTGAAGTGAACCTTTGCCTTGAGTAGCTCAGCAGCCTCAGCTATTGCTGAGAAATTGATTCACCAAGAATAAACTCATATTGGCCAATTTGATATTCAGTTGGCCAACTACTGTGACAAAGGAAATAGCAGAGTATTATTTGTACAAGTTTTTCTAAAACTTTTGATTGAGAAAACTGAAGAATACTTACTGGATGATAGTTGTTTTGTTGAGTGTTCATTTGTTCCCACTATTTTTCACCTTTGTGTTTGGACAAAATTGGTTTGTGGTAATTTGGAGGATTTTCTTCTAGTTCTCTTTTGGGGTAACCAAAGAATGATAATAGGGGAGATGGATCCATTGAAGGTCAGATAATGCAATAAACGGGTTATCGTCGAAACTTGTGGCGGTGACAGCAACCTGCTCGTAGAAAAGTTTACCTCGTTACTCTACCACATACAGGACATACATGTATGGGACTGCGGGAAGTTATTTCGTGCATGCTTACACCCAGAGCTAGACACTGGCCTTCGAAAAGCAAACACAAATTATAAAACCACACACTGAAGCTTTTGTCGCACTAACGAACATAGTTTCATAGTTTAGAACTTCTTGAAGACATGAAACATATTGATCACTACCATCATACAGGACTACTTGAGTCGTATCATAACGTTCGCTTGAAATATCTTCCGAAACGACTCCATTTTTCTTACAATGGAATGGAACTGAGATCGACTCTAAAATTAGGTCCAAGACACAGCTCCTAGAAAATTATTTACCGCTGCGGATTGGATTGGATATTGCTTAACGTCTCAAATTATGCAACTGGCTAATCGGACGAAGGGAGGAACGTAAGGGGCGACGGGGGGGGGACAGGCCTGTGCTGGTCAGAACCAGCCCAAGCGTAGGGAGGGCAGGGGTTCCCCCACGTCATGGTCGTGTCCGTTTTGTGTCATCATCCGTCCGTGTTGTCATTGTCGTCGCCGTCGGGGAGGTAGTCAAAAGGGAAGGGGTTCCCCGACGACGACCCAGAGCTCGCCATTAGTTTCAGGGAGTGAAACTCCCCTATTCAAGGGCCAAACCGCGAGAAGGTGTCGAGTTGGAATTTGATGGCCCTGCTTTTGTTAACCCGACCTCTGCTACTATTACTATGATAACACACAGTATAAAGTAATAAGCTTATCATACAAGGGTTTATACCCATGTACTATCACTGCCACTATATTTGATTATAATTTACAAATACTCCTTCAACATTTCTTCTCTTACTTAAACTATATTGTTAAATATACTATCACATTAGTCACTTAATTGCTCACTTCCTAATTACTTTCTAATTACACATACGAATTATTAATATTATAATCATGTGCATAGTAGTTATTATTAAGGATTATTCATTCCCTCTCTCCCAAGAGGGGTTATATCTGTACAATGTATTGGATCGAGTGAATAAATATGAATTATGAAAGCCTTAGTGCATTAAAAGAGACGTTAATCGATAAAAGTCAATATTGGTACAGATTATAGTTATATAGGTACTGCGTACACATTGGGTAAATTCTCTTTCATATGGCCTACCCAAAACCAAATTTTAGTTATTCATTAGGTATGTACTTTGAGAAGAAATTAAAACTTTATGAAATTTCAAGATTATAAAAGTTATTGTTCACAAAATATGAAATCACGTCGTCCTATAACAACAAAAATAACTACAATTATTGTTAATATTTGTTTCGGAGATCTACTTGGAGTAGCTGACCACACAACCACTCAATGAAGAAGAATTACGCTATTTCGCGTCATGGTTAAATTTTTATTTGTCATCAAAGATGAACGATGGGAACCTTGAATTAAGAATGAAGAATAAGGCTTTTGAAGCGCCCCTGATCCCCCCTAAAAAAACAACAAAAGTTCTTAAACCATCAGCCAGGAGAGTGACGTCAACAGTTACAGCACTGTCGTTGACCTATAGCTCAAGACCGATGACGACCAGTCACAACAACGCTGACCCTCAAGACTTTTTTCAGAACCAGTTTTTATCAAACCAAAACAGCTTTTCCGCCATCCCATTAGTAATTTCCCCCACTATTTCAATACCAATCCAGGTCCACGAGCCACAAGAGTACGTTAGCGGAAGAACCATTCCATTAATACCAACAAACACCAACTCTTCATACCACCAACTCTATAAACAAAATTCGAACAGCAAGGGGGGAGCATAATTATTTAATTAATTAATTATTTAAGTATGAGATCCTAACGAGGGGGAGATCAGGTTATTACTCCCGAAGTAGAAAGTGAAGTAGAAGTCATGTCGGTGGTTGTAGTACGAGGGTTTTTGATGGTACTAGCGAGAGTGGAGCAGATTGGATGAAACATACAAACGAGCTGCTTATCCAATGGTTTAGGGTATGGCTCGAATTCGTTTGAGCTCTCGAGAATAGGACAATCATAGAGTTGGGTAGGTTTTTTTTACCGGGCGGTTGGAGGGAGTACTTTCTAAAGCGGTTTTTTTAAATCGGGGGATGATGTGAACTATTGGATTTTTTTTTTTGATATTGCTTATCGTCTCATATTTATGCAACTTGGCTAATCGAGACGAAGGGAGGGACGTAAGGGGTGACGCGGGGGGACAAGGGGTGGACAGGCCTGTGCTGGTCTGAACCAGCCACAAGCGAATGGGGAGGGCAGGGGTTCCCCCACGTCGTGGTCGTCTCCGTCTGTGTCATCATCCGTCCGTGTTGTCATTGTCGTCGCCGTCGGGGAGGTAGTCAAAGGGTATGGGAAAGTTCCCCGTCGACGACCCATAGCTCGCCATTAGTTTCAGGGAGAAAAACTCCCCTAATCACGGGCCAAACCACGAGACCACGAGAAGGTTCCGAGTTGGAATTTGATGGCCCCCACAGTTTGAAGGTCTCTGCATTTTAAGAGGTTTACCGCAAAAAAAATCGCCAAAAAGAATATTAATTTTTTCGAAACCTATGCAGAAAAATGCAGTGAATAAATAGGTTTTGATCTCGAGGAAACTGGAAAGCGGAGAAGAGACAGCTAAGAACTTGGCCGCAGCAAATAAGGCTTCGAGTTGCATACAGAGAAGATGAGAATGATAACCGACCCTGCAAACACTTGTGTTTGCCACAGACCTTCAAAAAGTTGTGTTACTACCCAGAGTGCCAGATATTAAGTCTTCATTTTCTGTCCTCGTTTAGTTGTTTTTAACGAAATATTCGCTAATATGAAGGAAGGGGTTAACGAAAAACATTTATATGTTGTTTGGCATGAGGCGATCGCGAGTCGAAGCTGAGAAGGTGGCTTGTGCTTTCCTCAAAATACTGGACGACATACACAGAGATGCTACAAAGGTAATATTTTGGTTAAACAATTGCTCGGGGCAAAACAAGAACTGGCTTTTGTTTTCTGCCCTATTCTATCTGGTAAATTTACAAAGTTGTCCCATTCAAGAAATTGAGTCCAGTATTTTGGGGACTGGCTATACTTTTATGGCAGCTGATGGCCTACCCCAGAGAACAAACTCCAAAAAATTGAAAAGTTGTTTTTGACATCAGTGATTTTGTTTTGAGAATTCGAAAGAGGGCTTGGCTTGACTTTTGGTCATGTTAGAAGTGTACACTGCCTTCGTTCAACAATTTGTTTTTCGATGATTCCCAACAAGTCATGGATGTGTCTCATCATCTTTTGGGAACATTGATCAAAAGAAAAGCGAACATTACAATTCTACCTTTTTAAAGCTCGTAGTCTTAAATGCCTAAAGTGAAAGGGTGATTAAGACGCTGGATAGAACAGGAAAACGCTTCAATCGTGTGTCTGCACACACCTTGCCTCACACATTCTTTGCAATTAGTGATCAAGATGCCATTTTTAACAACAAAGGGGGTAACTTCAGCCCCGATATCTAGTCAAAGACACTTATGGTGTTTTCAACCCTGAAGGAGAGTGGGCATGTACTTCACAGTTCACAAAAGTGCAATTGCAATTGTATGTCACTGGTACCGACAGCTGTGAGTTTTTTGTTTATCCTCCATTGGAGTCTGTTCTAGTGAACGTGAAGCGTTCCGACAAATTCCTGGCCCAAGTTGTTCCCCATCTGGAAGAATTTTATTTCAGCTACTTTGTGCCAAAAACAAAGGAAAAACTAGGAAGGTGATGAGTTGTAGCCCTACCCTGAACTTTTTTACACTACCAAACTATTCACACAGTATTAGAGTACCTATTTACATTGCTGCAGGTAGGCCCACGTCTCTATAATTTGATTGCTAATTCGAATTTTCTATGTTTATGATTAACATGATGTTACAAACCTACTTTTAACTTTTCCGCCCAGTTTAATAGTAAGACCATAAATATAACAATGGATAAATGGTGCACGTAGCTAAAAATTGTTCGTTTTTGTAATTTTCATTTTCGTACTTACAAAACATACATTTTTGTTGCTTCAATCAGTAAAGCTTTCAACTACGGTACTCTTAGCTGATGATCTTTTTGAATTATTATTCATGAATCAAGATAAATGCTATTTTCATCGTGTAGGAGGAGGAAAAGACCCAAGGATCCGCAAATCACAATTTGAGAACTGTGGATTCTTATATACTGGTAATATTAGTAGATTCGTCTTTTGATACCAATGATTTCTCCTTTGATTTGATTGATTTGGGTATTACTTTACGTCTCATATTTATGCAAACTAGGCTAATCGAGACGAAGGGAGGAACGTAAGGGGCGACGCGGGGGGACAGGCCTGTGCTGGTCAGAACCAGCCACAAGCGTATGGGGAGGGCAGGGGTTCCCCCACGTCGTGGTCGTCTCCGTTCTTGTCATCATCCGTCCGTGTTGTCATTGTCGTCGCCGTCGGGGAGGTAGTCAAGGGAAGGGGTTCCCCGACGACGACCCAGAGCTCGCCATTAGTTTCAGGGAGTGAAAATCCCCTATTCACGGCCAAACCGCGAGAAGGTGTCGAGTTGGAATTTGAAGGCCCTTCTCCTTTCAGATTCCTTTCAAATTTCAGGGTTCCTTTCAATTTTGCGGGGCCCCGCATAACACTCCATTTATCTACTCCCTTTCCCATCACAATCCACTTCCAAGTTCCTCTCACTGTTTAACCAATATCAATACTCCATATTTTGTAGTTGAACGATTGAAGATTTGGAGGCTGGTAGGATTTTGGAGGGACACATCCACACCCTTTTTGTCCAGTCCGTCTTAAACAATTATCTTTACTCCTACAAGTTAGATCGGGAATCGGTGAAACAAACTGGTGAGTAAATTGCATTCATATATTCACTCAGTTTATTAACCTACAGGCAATGCCCGGAAGGAAGTCGGCCCCCCAAACCGTTCAGGCACGTCCGCTGCAAATCCGCGGCAGTGGAGGAATCGGCACATGCACTTTTTATTGTATACACCATTTTGTCACCTGCCTCTGCTACATGTATTAATTTGTAACCTGCTTATGTTAACTCGACCTCTGCTACTATTACTATGATAACACACAGTATGAAGTAATAAGCTTATCATACAAGGGTTTATACCCCTGTACTATCACTGCCACTATATTTGATTACGATTTACAAATACTCCTTCAACATTTCTTCTCTTTGTTAAACTATATTGTTAAATATACTATCACATTAGTCACTTAATTGCTCACTTCCATATTACTTTCTAATTACACATACGAATAATTAATATTATAATCATGTGCATAGTAGTTATTATTAAGGATTATTCATTCCCTCTCTCCCAAGAGGGGTTATATCTGTACAATGTATTGGATCGAGTGAATAAATATGAATTATGAAAGCCTTAGTGCATTAAAAGAGACGTTAATCAATAAAAGTCAACATTGGAACAGATTATAGTTGTATAGGTACAGCGTACTCATTGGGACAATACCCTTTCATATGGCCTACCCAAAACCAAATATTAGTTATTCATTAGGTATGTACTTTGAGAAGAAAAATTTAAAAATTATGAAATTTCAAGATTATAATAGTTATTGTTCACAAAATATGAAATCACTTTGTCCTATAACAACAAAAATAACTACAATTATTGTTAATATTTGTTTCGGAGATCTACTTGGAGTGGCTGACCACACAACCACTCAATGAAGAAGAATTACGCTATTACGCGTCAAGGTTAAATTTGTATTTGTTATCAAAGATGAACGATGGGAACCTTGAATTAAGAATGAAGAATAAGGCAGTGAAGCGGCCCCTGATCCCCCCTAAAAAAACAACAAAAGTTCTAAAACCATCAGCCAGGAGAGTGACGTCAACAGTTACAGCACCGTCGTTGACCTCTAGCTCAA
Source organism: Sweltsa coloradensis (assembly GCA_024449915.1). Taxonomy (NCBI): domain Eukaryota; kingdom Metazoa; phylum Arthropoda; class Insecta; order Plecoptera; family Chloroperlidae; genus Sweltsa; species Sweltsa coloradensis. Next base: position 11,686 of record JAMZAV010004932.1, read on the forward strand.
GACCCATGACGACAGTCACAACAACGCTGACCTCAAGACTCATCACAGAACCAGTTTTTTCAAACCAACAGCTTTACCCCCATCCCATTAGTATTTCCCCCACTATTTCAATACCAATCCAGGTCCAGGGCCTAAAAGAGGGGGAGATCAGGTTATTACTCCCGAAGTAGAAAGTGAAGAAGAAGTCATGTCGGTGGTTGTAGTACCGAGGGTTTTTGACGGTACTAGCGAGAGTGGGGCAGATTGGATGAAGTCATACAAACGAGCTGCGTTATCCAATGGTTGGAATGATGCCAAGAAATTAGCTATGTTCAATAATTATATAAAGGGTATGGCTCTGAATTCGTTTGATGCTCTCGAGAATAGGACAATCATAGAAGTTGGGGTAGTTGTTACCTGGGCGGTTAGGAGGGAGTACTTTCTAAAGCGTTTTTGCAAAAAATCGGGGGATGATGTGAACTATTGGATTAATTCTTCCCTTTTTTTTTTTTAAATGTATAGTTTGTCGATCAGATTGCCTGAGTTAAGAAATGTGATAAGTTTTTCACTGTTTTCATAAAACAAAAGTTCTTCATTATGATAGATTTAAATTCAATTGGAGTCTCAACCCATCATACTTAGAGCAGTCAGTCAACAAATGATGAACGGATAGAAACACATCACACGTGTCGCAAATCGGAGCAATCTCATCTCTGGTAAAAAGATAGGCAGGAGTGAGGTGTTTGTGCCCTATTCGTACTCGCGCCAATACAACCTCCTCACGACGAGAAAGAATGGAAGAAGGGGGTCGCACCTTCAGTGAAAGACAGGGCATCACACGACGCAGCTTATTATTCTGCAAAGCATTCCAACAATCCTGACCTAATTTCAACAAATGGTTCTTGAACCTACTGTGGACATCAGGTTTAGGTACGAGGTCGAAATCAGTAGAAGCTTTTTGCGTTGCATCCTTGGCTGCCAAGTCAGCCTCCTCGCTCGTTGCCAGAGATACCTACATGACCAGGGACCCAGCAGAACATGATTTTGTAGCCTCTCGCATGAAGTTTCTCCATGAAGAACTGAATGTCAATTACTAAATGGTGGGTAGAGAACATGACATGGAGTGCCTGAAGTGCACTTAAACTATCTGAACATACCATGAAGCTTCCACATCTTTGTTTCATAATATATTTCAAAGCTTCTCTTATGGCATACATTTCAGCAGTAAAATTAGTTAGTTATTGTTGTTTTAGGGCACTCAACAGTAGAGTTACCAGTGCCTATGTCAAGTGTATTGGAATCTTCCAATTTTCTTTTTCCATAATTGTGGATTACCACCATGTTTTCTTCTTTCCAAGGGGAGGAACGTAAGGGGCGACGCGGGGGGACAAGGGGCACATGTCATGAAGTCTGAAACCAACACTACTGCCGCCACAATAGTAAGTGCAACCAACCTTCGAGCCAAGATCACATTTTCATTCTGCGATGAACTCGATGATATACTGTACACACGAACGCACACAAAAAATATTGCACCCCAAGAAAATAATTCGATCTTTTTTGGCAGATGATTATGTGCAGTTTCGCTAGTGAATTTCTCGTTTGCTTTTCGAAGAATAAAGAGAACAAAAACCTTCCAGTCTGGACAGAACAGACACAACAGAACGCTGCGAGGACACAAAAGTAAAAAGTTGCTCAACCAACACACTCGATTGTAATAGAAGCTAACTCTATGAACTGTAGAGGCCCAGTAAGAACAGAACGAAGAGCGGACACAAAACACGTCCGCCTGCGACAAGAACAACAGAGCGACTGAGAGGCGAGGCTCCCCGGCCTAGCTGTGCGTACAGTGCAGGTGGTAGTCAAAAGGTGCGGGGCGGCGACGTCATATCGAATGCTGCACGTGAAGTGCATTGGAAGTTTTAAATATCACATTGACAGCAACTAGCACATGAGCTTTAAGGTATGTAATTAACTGTTTACAAGTGAATCCAAATTTTGCTCAATAAACCTGCCACCAAACACCCAGTTTAATAACACTATTTTAATTGGTCTGAGGTTTGGACGTCACAAACCAGTGATAAAATTATTTCTTATTAAGTTTGTCGGTCCGTTTCGTAGAATACCTTGGTGATGGGGACAGAAAGGGTTTTATCAAAGTGTTGTAGAGTGAGCCATACTTCCTAATTGTCCGCAATTGAAAAACCAAACCATGGGCTCTGTCAACGGATAAACCTTTTACTGTAAGCCTAAATTTAATAGAGCTAATGCTAATGGGAGGCTAACATATGACCATAATCACTCACTTCCATTAGCTGTTAAGAAGGTGATCAAGACAATCTTTAAGGACTTTTTGGAGAGTCAGTCTAGTATAAAAATGTTTCATATTGTATTTGAATGTGCAAGCTGCCCATCAATAAAGCGATCGATAACTTTGGTTCTATATAGCTACTTACTTTTCTGTACATTCCTTATCTGATTATCTCCCTATTTCGTTCATTATATTGCTTTAAAATTTTCACTGAATTACTCTCAAATGCGTTTTAGGCCCTTCCCCAAAAAATTTCGCCTAGGCTAATGTATTGTGATTTATTCATAGAGCCAAGCTACGGCCATTCAAAAACGGCAGCCGCAGTGATACTGAGAATCTCTTGGCAACATTAGAAGAATTGAAGGAAAAAGATGAACCTTCTGAAATAGCCAATATTATTGATGTCAACAAAATAAACATGATCTACTTCCAAACCGGGTCTAAGAAGCAAGTTTTGGAAGACTTCCTAGAGGTTTTGCATATGGACACAACCCACACAATTAATAAATGTAATAATATGCTGTTAGTTATATTTATGGTTGAAGACGGTTTCGGAAACGGACGAGTTGTTCCATATTGTTTCGTTGCTAATGAACGGAAAACTGTAACGCAACTAACGGTAGATTTGTTTAAAGAATGTAATGAAATGCACATCAACAAAATTTTAACTGTTGTGGTGGACAACGACTATAACGAGATATCTGCGTTGAAGACCATTCTACCAAACGTTGCTATCCAGCTATGCCTCTTCCATGTCCTGTGACACTTAGAAAATAGACTGGCATCTATTAACGTTCTAGGTGCCACTAATTTTGTTGCGAGCAGTTTGCCAGAACTATTCACAGCCCAGCTACTGGCCCGATCGGACACTGTGCACCGTTTGAATTGGTTCCGCGGGAACATAGGTTGGCACGCCTGACTCCAACGCACGGAAGTATATCTTTGTACAGTCAGGGTCATATATAAATCAAGAGGTCTGAAAGATACCTCTTTCACCGACATCTCGTGGTCAACTCTTGGTGCCATTATTTATATTGCCCTGTGAACTACATTATCGATCGATGGAAGTTCCCTAGACTATTTGATGTTATTAATATTATTTAGGAGGCTTTGAAAGACTCTTGGTCAACAAAATAGTCAATATCTAGAAGGCAGTCAGAAGAAAAATACAATTTTCTCAAAACAAAAGCATAAAACAAACTTTGGTGGTTTGCAAATAAGACTTGACAGCTAAGATAGAATTATTCGAAATTAACTAGAAACTAAGGCAAATATAAGAACTAAGGAATAGTCTTAATGCTATGCCTAGGCCAAGGTATCGATATATAATGCTCTCTTTACGTTCCATGTTATATTTCTTCTAGGCTTGATAGTTTCTCTGGTGAATAGAGAATTTTCCTTTGACATTATCAGCCATGTTTCTTATTTATGTCGACAATGCAGTTCACAGGGCGATATAAATAATGACACCAAGAGTTGACCACGAGATGTCGGTGAAAGAGGTATCTTTCAGACCTCTTGATTTATATATGACCCTGACTGTACATCGGTGAGCTACGTTGGTAGCACTGCTAACAGCGGGTGGAAGGAGGGACCTGGGACGAGATGGTTTGACAGACGAGTTGTCTTGGCCCTTTCAACTTTTTCTCGCCGACGATGTAGTTGCTAGTGTAATTTTTTTAACCTAGGCCTCTAGGGTAGGCTAGGCTGGGACCCGAGCAGACTGCATGGATCCAGATTAAACTGCCTGTTTTGAAGGGAGGAAGAAGCAAGCAAGTAGGCCTCCGAGGACACTTCAGCGTGGTTTCTCTTTGTGCGCCGTGCAGTGTAGGCAAAAGCTAGGCTAAGGCCTACCTGGCGGGCCAACACAGTTGTTTTCCCTCGAGAGCTGCATTTCAGTCATTTGGCCACACTCTGTGTGAATTTAGCGTGAATAAGCTGTTTGGAGGTAAGCTGATTCTTTTCCTTCGGGTTGAATACCCCTATTACGGTTGACATCAGGCCATTCTGCAAACTTCCACTCAATCATGACATACGGAATTCTGTCCTGGGGGTGTGCTTCGAAATATCTAGTACAAAGAGTCCTGACTCTTCAGAAAAGGGCAGTTAGGATTATAGGACGAATGCAGAAAAGAGAAAGTTGTCGTGACATATTCAAAGACCTTCAAATACACACAATATTTAATGCATATATCTATAAAGCTGTATGCTACGTAAAAAATAACCCCAATTCTTTTCAAAATAGCATCAAACACCCACACAGCACCCGCTTTAAACACGCACTTCAATACCCTTCTCACAACACCAAACAATTGGAAAAGCATATCCACTACATGGGAAGGAAACTATTCAATAAGCTCCCTGATAGCCTCACATCGATCCCCAGCATCAGAATATTCAAGACTAGAGCAAAGCAATACTTTGTTGAAACCCCATTCTACAGTCTTGAAGAATTCTTTGAAGCCCCAAGGTGATTTAGCATGTAGGCCCACTTGTCGCATACCATGTAGCCTGACAATCTGAACAGGCCCTATTGTATTTGGGCCTGACCGATTGTAGTTATTGACTTTGGGTGTTCAAGGCTTATTATTATTATATAAAGTTGACTTACGATTGACTGATATCAAACTATGTAAGCTTATATCTACATATTGGATTGCCAAGGAATGCCAATGTATGAATGAATGTCAATGTACTTGTCTAGGCCTAGATATTTTATCTTTTTGAATTACTGTCAGAGTTTTTATCCTTTTATCTCACTGAATTACTGTCAGTGTTATAGTGATGAATTGTAAATTATTGTAACTTATATATGTGGGATGAATGTATGTTTTAATTTTTAATTTAATTTTTTTTTAGCTTAGCAACTATTGGGCAACTATTGGTCCTAAACCCAAGACTTGACAATTTGATTTGCATCATCTTTAAAGTGTACTGTAAAATGTGATTAGGCCTATTGTTATAAACTTTTCATGTATGTTGTGTGTATATATATATATATATATATATATATATATATATATATATAATAATATATATATATATATATATATATATATATTTATGTATGTTTATACTTAAATGACGAAACCCAAATGAATGTAAAATTTATAATGGTGAATAAAACAACTACAACTACAACAAGTAATATTACTGGGAGGAACTGCTCCATGGGCTACAGTGTGAGAAGAAGTTTGATTGTGCACACCCCTTTAGGCCATACCTAGAATTCTTTAACTAGTAATTAGGGCTAATGCCTTATACTAGTCTCACCCGGTTTTTTCCTTCCTAGTAGGCCCTAGTCTAGGACTTGGCTACTAGATGAACGTTTGAAACATTATCTTTTGTGCCAACCTTCAGTAGGCCTAATTTCCTGTTAGGTCCTTATGACCAGTGTCTGTGATTGCTAGAGCCTAGTGTGAATTTACATCTAGGTCTAGGCTAAATGTTATTGTAAATATGTAGACATTGTGTGGAGTGAAGCTAGGGTAAATAGGAAAAAGCATGTAATGTAAGTCATGACATGATTAATACAACACTTCAGGAGGTTGTCTGTTCTGTCCAGGCGGAAAAGTAAAAAACTTTTAACAGAATAGAGCGAAAATATACCAGTCAAGACTTTCTCGAACAAAATATTCAACAGGAACAAAAAATACAATAAAGCCTAGGCCATATTTATAATTACACCCATACAACAAGTACATGCATGGGGGGTTACTAGTGAACACTATTTAGCCTGCCTGCCTGACGATCCCCTATTATTTCATGTAACGGACAACCCGCTTGCTGAAGAATACAGCAATGCGAGAAATGTGTTTGATTTGACCCTTGTTGAATTGGCAGAAGTTAGACGTAACTCCATTCTTATAAGCGGATTTTCCGATACGGTAAGGTAACACGGGGTTATTACAGTAGGTGTAGCCTGCCCAAAAAGCTTAGGCCTATATAAAATAGGTAGGCCTACTAAAATACCAACAGCAATATTTTGATTAATGTTCAACTATTTTAGTATTACCAATGAGATAATATATAGGCACCGAGCGTTCATCCGTGTGGTGCGGCGAGTGGCGAAAAGCTGCATTTCGCATTTGCATATGCTCTTGCCCTCTTTGTGTTTGTTGGCTGGAATGCCACTACATTCTTCCGAGTCAAACAGTGCATGAGAGCATTAGGCATAGGTGCCCCCAACAAAGTATGGTGAGATGTTTTTATTAAAGTGAGGAATCCGCTGGTGCCAGGCAACAACATCAGGAGTAGTCACAAGAGCAATATGAAGATGAAGGACAACACTTGGAGGAAATTCAACATGAAACAGTATGAAATGTAAGTGTAGACATAAGGTGCGTGCCATATTACGACCAGTGTTCTATTATTTTCAAACTTTTACAACACTTCAGGAGGTTGAATGTTCTGTCCAGACTGAAGAGTTAACAGATTTTTTATTGAATTTTTCCTATCATTATTGTACTTTGTACAAGATAATAAACATGTTTAATATTTAATACTACACCACACACGCATGTATTGTATAGCTCACAGTGGCAATTCCGTTACCAGGGGTCGTAATTCAACAGATTCCCAGACGCGTCAGAACGTCACGGCGAAAAGAGCGGCGTCTGGACCATTGGTCCTTCCCTCCTCACAACCCCTAGTCGACTAGTCATAGTTGACAAGAGCAAATCATGTACCTGGAATTTTCCGTAATAATTTTGATTTGTTATGTTTTATATGAACAAATATGTTAGGACAATGACAATTTGATGCATAACCTTGGATCTGTTGCATTATACAGTATTAATGATAGATAGATAGATATTTTTATTCGCTTAAGACTAGTACAGTGAACATGTATAACTCTTTGCAGAGAAAGTGAATAGTCTATTTTTAATAATAATAAAAGTGATGATAATAATAATGATATATACAGTGATTGTTAAAGTAGGGTATTTGCAAAATAATACTATGCCCTACTAGATTAAGAACTCAAACAGAAGAAAGAAAACTTGTATTGATTAGATATTGCTTAACGTCTCATATTTGTGCAACTAGGCTAATCGAGACGAAGAGAGGGACGAAAGGATTGACGCGGGATATAAAGCAATAATTGATATTGATATATATGATGATTAATTGATTGATAATGATATACACAGTGTTTCTTCACACAATTCACAGTGTTTCAAAGTGTAGAACAACTCTCTACGTATTCCAACAGTAACAATTTAAATAACCTTATACGATTTGTAGGGATAAAGAAGTTGTGCTAGACAGTACAGTTGGATTAGGATTTAAGGGCACACAACACTAACGTTATTGGTGCCCGTGTTCTCTTTTAGAGTGATGTGAGCTGAAACTGAACCTGCAGTGCAAGAGAAGCCAGACGAAGTTGAGTTTGCTTGTACAGATTCTTCCTTGGCATTTAATGATGACCTTTATTAAATGAATTTAGCCTCGTTCTATCTTAAGTTGCAATCACACTTCCTGATACCCGCAAAAGTTGTACAATACATTGTGGACGAGATGAAGAATATCCATGAAATGAGACAGTCCTTTAATAAAAACAAGCTGAAAGACCACTTATACGATCTAATGTAGATGAAGCAAAAACCAGAATATTAGATGAAGTCTTTGAGAATGACCCATTTGTTCTGGCACATTGTCCTAGTGGGGAACTTAGAAGCAACTACAAAAGAAATACTTTTTACAAGAAGAAGTTCCACTGTGTAGCATATTAATGCACTTGGCTATTCGAGACGAAATATTTTAATTAGAATACTATTTTATGCATATTGCATAAATTTTAATTTATTGCATAATTCTTTATTAAATTAGTGGCAAGGAGCTACATTACATTACACTATTAAAGTTCAACTTATTTGTGATGCTGAAATAAAAATTCTGCCCATCAATGCCCTTCATCCTGGTAGCACTAGTGACAAATTTATTTGGCGATATTGTAATTTACGCCAACACTTTGTTGAAGAGTACCGTCGTAATCGCTAAACAAAGAGGTATATCTGTTTGGAGACAGCAGGTATAGTTTAGAACCGTGGAAATTAATACCGGATTCAACGGCAGCAGAAGATACACCAGAACGATGGCACAACACACTTCATCGCCACATTAGATCAGGAATCGAAAGGTGTAATTGGCGACTCAAACAGAGTTTCCGTTGCCTGATAAAAGACAGGGCAGGGCGTTGCATTACCATCCCAAAAAGGCAACACAAATAATCAACGCTTGTGCAGTGCTCCATAACCTGTGTCTCGCCCATGACATTGAGTTCGCTGATTCCGTCGAGTCGGATATTTCCGAGGATAAAGGAGATGTCATCATAGAAGATCGAGAAAAAATCAAAGAAACGCAGTCCTTGTTGCTGGCGAACGTCAGAGAGAAGAGTTTGTGCAAAGGCAATTGTGCGGTAGATACCAGACCGGTACCAACAGAGGTTTTAGGGGCCAGTAAATTTGCTAAGAACTTTAAACATGTTAAACACGTTTATGTATCGCTCGATGTTGTTGAGAGTAATTAATGAAAACACTTGGGGTACCAAGGAGGACCGTCACCACTGGTGATTATTGGCCCCAGTTTATGGGTACGTCCAGTAGAAAGTGGCCAAATTTGGATAAAAGTAATTTTTATGCTAGTTTATGCTAGCTAGGTTTGATATTATGGATCGACTCAAGAAGATGCGTACGCCTGTGCGGGCTTCGTTTACCAGGACACTACATGAGGTCAAGCAGGAGCTTGCTGAAGCTTCCCAGATGAAGACACATTGTCTCTGAAGTTAGCAAAACTGGAGAAGGTTATGACCGATCTGAGGCAGCTGGACTCTAAATATTTAGAAAGTCTTCTGGATGATGACTGTAGTGACGAGGATTATTCCATGGAAAGCGAAGCCATTGAGGGCTAAGAAGATCGTCTGGCAGAGGTAAGGAGTAAAGTTGGTAGGGGCTCCCACTTATGTAAATAGAGATGTCAGTGTACCAACGTGTGGGGTTGACAGCCGGTCCAATGGGACATTTACTCTACCTAAGATAGAACTTAAAAAGTTTGATGGTGAACTGACAGGGTGGTTGACATTCTGGTCACAGTTTAAGAAAGTGCACGAGGACACCGAGATTCATGATTGTGACAATTTCAGTATTTGGTCCAGTCAATGATAAGTGGAACTCGTGCTGGCGAGCTTGTCGATAGCTACCCTCAGTCAGGCGAAAACTATGCGAGGGTAATAGTTGCACTGAAAGAAAGATTCGGTAAGGAGGATCTCTTAATTGAAGTTTATGTTAGAGAGCTGCTGAAGTTAGAAATCAGCAACGTCTCTTACAAAGAAAGACCAGCGCTTTTCAGCATCTTTGATAAAATAGAAGGTCAGTTAAGGGCATTAGATACACTGGGTCTGACTACCGATAAATGTGCTGCAGTACATTTCCTCTAGTAGAGTCAAGTCTACCTGATGAAACTCTTAGGGCTTGGCTGAGAAGCTCGTTATCGTCTCGAGGAGCGATACACGGTGGGACAGGTGAAAATCGCCTATCGTGTCTAATGGAATTCCTCAACAGAGAAGTTGAAAGCGAAGTGAGGATAGATCTAGCCAAATCTGGGTTTGTACCGGTTTATGGTGTTAGAGACATGAAGAAAGGGAACAAGACTAAACATGACGTTTATGATCTAGTTGAGCCTACAGCTGCAGGGCTATTTGATGGCGATAGTGTGAAGTGTGTATTTTGCGAGAAACATCACGAAAGTCGTGATTGTGTTCGGGCACAAGACATGTCCATCGCCGATAAGAAACACAAACTCACACAAAATAAATGTTGTTTTACTTGTCTCCGCTCTAATCATGTATCCAAGAAGAAATGCAAAGCCGTCATTAGATGTTCTCTGTGTGCTTAGAAACATTGGTTTTGATGTGTCCTGAATTGCCTTCTCATAAAAATATGAGAAGTCTCATACCTACGTCTACTAGTGTGGCAGAAGACAGTTCAAAGTTCAATGTCAAACCAGATCTGTACAAGTGACTTTTGTTTCTTATGACTCTGTTGGTTGATGTTGTTACTAACGGAGAGTCAAGGACAGTTAGAGCTCTTATTGATACTGGATCTCAACGCTCGTATGTACTGAAGTCAACAGGAGATCAGCTTGGATTTGTATCTCATGGTAAGGAGACAATCAAACATTCATTGTTTGGTGGTACCAACACCGAGCCCAAGTCTCATGATAAGTTTCAACTCCAACTCTCGAAGCCTGGGAGGTTATCTAGTAGGCCTATTTCCATTGATGTCCTAAGTCAAAGTAAGATTTGCGGGAAAATACCACAAGTTGCTAAAGGAGAATGGATGAATCAATTGAGAACTAATCATATTTGAGTTAGTGATATAGGAAAGGGTAGGCCTAGTGACATTGAATTGTTACTTGGAGCTGATGTATACGGACAGATACTCACTGGACGTATATACAAGTTGGACAATGGTATGACAGCAGTAGAAACGGAACTAGGTTGGACGCTGATGGGACGTATTAGAACCCAGGCTGAAGATACAAACGTATCAATGTTAGTGACATCTATGAAAGTCAGTGATGCATCTGTTGCAGAGTTATGGGAGCTAGAATCCATTGGTATTAGCGATCCTATAGAGAGGGTTACCAAGGAAGAAACCGCGGCTGCAACGAAAGATCATTTTCTGAAAACAGTGTCGCGCACAGAAGAGGGGAGTTATCTGGTGGCTTTACCCTGGATTGACGGTCACCCCCCTCTACCTACAAATAGGAAAGTTGCCGGAAAAAGGCTTGTTGTTGCCTCAAATAAATTAAAGAAAGAAGGGAAACTGGAACTTTACGGGAGAATTTTTAAAGACTGGCTTCAAGAAGGGATAATCGAGGAAGTACCTGATGCGGAGATAGAAACACCAAGTCACTATTTGCCTCATCGTCCAGTTTTCAAGCCAGATAGTCTCACAACGCCAGTTCGCCCTGTATTTGATGCATCAAGTCACCCTCCCTAAATGATTGTCTGGAGAAGGGATCGAACCTCATAGAGTTGATACCTTCAATGATAACAAGATTCCGAGAGAAGAAAATTGGAGTCACTTCAGACTTTCGTAAGGCATTTCTCATGATTGAAATACACAAGAAGGACAGAGATTTTCTGCGATTTTTATGGTGGGAGAGTGATTATGAAGCGCCATTTAAGGTGTTCAGACACAAAAGAGTAGTTTTTGGACTCAACTGTAGTCCATTCTTACTTGTTAGTGTCATAGATTATCACTTGAACAACCAAGTACCTGAAGATAAAAGTCTCATTGCCAAGAAACTTCATTGTAGATTCTTCATCCAGGAGCACATCCCATCCCATCTTACTAATCCACATTTCTTGCAGCATTAGTTTTGGTAGCAGTATTACTGGGCAACATATTCCTAGTGGGTCGAAAATCTTTTAAGTCTACATTTCCAACATATTCCCACCTTTCATTTTGACATAATAATGACAGCAAATGAAACAATAATATTTTGACTATGACAGTCTACTGTGGGTATGTTGACATCACTCTTGCGGCTCGTGTGCGAATTGCATCATCTTCACTGCGTTGTAGGTCGGGAAGATTTGACACTTCTAGGGGAATAAAACCCTTGTATAGGACGCACCAAGATTCCATGCTGCGTCTTCACCCGAGCCACTCTGACGTATCCGTCATTGCCGGGTAGAAGATCCAACACTTTTGCCATTGGCCAGTCCAGTCTCTTTTTATTTTCGGCTCCCACAAGCACAATCTCGCCGACTGATAGTTTCCTGTGTCGTTCACTTGCCTTCCCGCGTTGTACAAGTTGTCCCAAATACTCTTTCCTAAATCGGCTTCGTAGATGGTCACGGACAACTTGTCTATAACGGAAACGGCGTTGGAAACCTTCAGATTCCAACATATCTAAATCTGGCACGTTCTGTTCGCGAATATCATTCAGAAACATCGCCGGAGTTAAAGGTATCAAATCGTCTATGTTGTCTGTAATGTAGGTGAGAGGTCTCCCATTGATGACTGCCTCAGCATCACACAATACTGTAGAAAGCTCTTCGTAGTTCAAAGAAGACTTTCCTAGCACGCGCTTGAGTATTCCTTTTACTGAGCAAATGAGACGCTCCCACCATCCTCCCCACCATGCTGCTGATGGAGGGTTGAATTTCCAGTGAATCTTGTCCACTGCGAATTCATTCTTCACCTTATCCCAGTCCAACTCTTGAAGAGCATTAGCACACCCAACAAAATTGGTCGCGTTGTCGCTATAGACCGTAGTGGGCCTTCCTCGGCGAGCCACAAATCTTCTTACTGACTGAATAAAAGCCTCAGTGCTAAGTGAGTTTACAAGTTCCAAGTGAATAGCTCGGTATACTGCACATGTAAACAACACTAGCCAAACTTTACTCTTATCTTTAAGATACATTGGGCCAGCTAGGTCCACTCCAACAATCTGAAACACTGCTGCGGTGGTTACTCTGTCTTGAGGTAATGGAGCTGGGTAAGTCGTTGAACTCTTGGCTGCAAATCTTTTACATCTTGGACATTTCAAACAGATTCTTTTTATTGTTTGTCTGCTTCTCACAATCCAATATTTTTCTCGCAATTTTTCCATTAGAAATTGTACTCTTGCGTGACTGTCCAGATGACGAACCCAATTCAACCCCAAAACAGAAGTTATTCTGCCGTCTTCCATTTCAGAGTCTTCGTCTTTCGAATATTTCCACATTCTTAGGTCCATCTTAGCGTTTTCAAACAGTTTTACTGATTCCTCCCGAAATTGGCAAACTTCTTCTACTGTATCGACGGAAGTAACACAATTGTCAACATAGAGCGAATCTTGAAGTTTCTTGGCAATGAGACTTTTATCTTCAGGTACTTGGTTGTTCAAGTGATAATCTATGACACTACCAAGTAAGAATGGACTACAGTTGAGTCCAAAAACTACTCTTTTGTGTCTGAACACCTTAAATGGCGCATCATAATCACTCTCCCACCATAAAAACCGCAGAAAATCTCTGTCCTTCTTGTGTATTTCAATCATGAGAAATGCCTTACGAATGTCTGAAGTGACTCCAATTTTCTTCTCTCGGAATCTTGTTATCATTGAAGGTATCAACTCTATGAGGTTCGATCCCTTCTCCAGACAATCATTTAGGGAGGGTGACTTGTTGCATTTATTTGATGCATCAAATACAGGGCAAACTGGCGTTGTGAGACTATCTGGCTTGAAAACTGGACGATGAGGCAAAAAGTGACTTGGTGTTTCTATCTCCGCATCAGATGCATCAGATGGCAGTGGCCATTCATTATATTTCAAAGGCATTGTGCGCTTGTTTTTGATATTGGTGTATTCTCAAAAAGCCCTAGTTACGAGCAACTTGATCAAACTAAATTGTAAAGCTTTTTCCTTTGAATAAAGTAAATTTAGTATCAATATTCATCTTACAACTTGTCACAGTTCATTTTAGTTATAGAGCTTTAACGGGTAGTTATTGTTTCGTAACATAGGGCTTTGTCTTGCATAAAAACATAATTAAACGGGTTTAATGTTGCAATTTAAATGTAACAATTGAACGTATGATTATCCCCCCCCCCATTTTTGCAACATAACCACATTTTTCAAAAAGATGACAATGAATGGCTAGTACTAAAATGTGTACGGGTTTGCATTTATTTCAGACTCAAATTTCCAGAAGCAAATACTGCGTACATTAACTTGTATTAAAGTCACGCAGCAACAGGATGGTGAGTTGCTGGATGTTGTGCTCAGATACATCGAAACTCAATCTACTTATGCAAATAAAGGGTCAACAGGCCAGCACAGATGTCATTCCGATGATGGATTTACCCGTGGCCACTCAATAAGAATTGAAGGAGCTAGAGGAGAAAATCCGCACTGATGAAGCGTTCAAGGCGCAATTGGTAATTCCTACTTACATAACCTACATGTTGTGCATGATGTTACAAACTGCAATGTAGCCTTTAGACCCCCTGTACCGGCACATATAAGTTGTTTTTGTAGATGCAACAGTTGGATGCCTATTAATTTTACAATATAGGCCTATTACAATCTTACAGTGTAGGCCTATTACATTTCTCTCTTTCTCTCTCTCTCCCGCCTTAAAATAAGGACCTAAATCAATCAATCAATGTCTGTTTTGCCAACTAAAGATTTGTATTGCTTTATTCTGTGAAAATGGGTACACAACTAAACAATTTGATTAGTCCTTTGGCCCTACCACTACTCATTAGGTACTGTGCTTCTGCAGATATAGCCAATAATTGTATCTCTTTGTGATATATTACAGATAGTGCACATTAGCAGATGTGGCGGGACTAGTTTTCCAGTCGCAGTCAAACGGATGCTTAGCAGGTTGCTCAGTAACTCCGTTGCTGCCGAATTCAGCTGATTAGATTTGATTGGGTATTGCTTAACGTCTCATATTTATGCAACTTGGCTAATCGAGACGAAGGGAGAGACGTAAGGGATGACGCGGGGGGACAAGGGGTGGACAGGCCTGTGCTGGTCAGAACCAGCCACAAGCATATGGGGAGGGCAGGGGTTCCCCCACGTCGTGGTCGTCTCCGTCTGTGTCATCATCCGTCCGTGTTGTCATTGTCGTCGCCGTCGGGGAGGTAGTCAAAGGGAAGGGGAAAGTTCCCAGACGACGACCCAGAGCTCTGGGCTCTGGGAAGCAACACAGAATAAGAAGCGAACAGAACCTTCTGAACATATCAGACATTCTCTTCAAGATAACGAACATTTAACTGTACTCACTTAGCAAAGCCTAGTTCCTAGTCCCGGACGTGAGAGGAACCCCGGCAGCACTTGGAGCCCCAGCAATACTCGGAGGTCCGCATCGGCCAGCCCAAACTGATGTGCAGATTGAATAATCTAGTATTATATTAACCTTCAATTTTTGCCCTTTCCAAAACTCTTTGAGAATAATTAAGATGTTTTTAATTTTTATTACACCCTGGACATAGTTCAGGAGAACATTATTATACTTAGTCATTTAACCTCTTGTATACATTTGTATACCCGGCCCAGGAATGGTTCTTATTTAATAATTTAATTTATTATTTAATAACGTATTTATTTAACATTATTACTTAACCTTGTGATACGTTTATTTAACTTGGTGGTAACGTCACTGCTGAAGAATCATTACCAACACTAATAGTAGAAACAGTGCCCAATGAAGATGAAGCGCCTCGATTACATGGCTACCATCTAGTTACCTAGTAGACCCTGTACATTTGGCCAAGCAATATTCAATAATCGCTCAGCATCCCAAGATATGTACATTATGGCCACTACGAGCTTGTTGGCGAGGAAACAGCGGGGTTCGCATCAACTCTTATTCACAAGTGCAAGAGTTGCAAGAAAGAATTTAGAGTGACAACCAAACCACTAAATGAAAAGGGCAAAATGAATGAAAGAGCGGTGTTGGGTGCTCTGTCTGTGGGGGTTGGGAGGGCCCAGATGGAGGAGTTCTTTGACTTGATGGAGGTTGCCGTCATGAGTGCGATAACATTCACATGCCGAAGGACGACTGTTGAGCACGGCTTCAATGCGGGCGAACAAAGTAGCGTACTCCTCATGATTGAGGGAGGTGTCTCTGATGAGACGGTACAGGAGAGATTTCGCAGACTTTACTATACTGCCTCCCAAAGGCCGCCGAAATTGGGAGCGTACGGAGGGTTGAAGTACCATTGGACACGACCCCACACTACACATATAAATCATTAGACTTTTCACTGTTAATGCTGATTTTTATTTAATAAATGTGATATTTCGACTACTTTTCAGCAGTCTTTATCCCCACACAACCACAACGAACCAGACCTTGGATAATCTACACTTCCATCTTCCACCATCTAATGGAAACTCACCCTTTAATTTCTAGGTTATCAAATCAATGGGGATTTATGCGATGCCAAATGGAGAAGTTTGAAAAAAACTTACAACTCCATCCGAGACCATAATTCCAAAAGTGGAAAGGATAGGAAAACGTGGCGCTATTTGGATGAAAGTGAAAATAAATAGTATTGTAACTCATTTCAATGAAACACAAGTTTTATTTTTTAATGTAGGATGTAGAGTATAAATAATCTTAAGTTTATATTTTGCTTTATGCGCAATACCTTTTTTAAACTAAGGTTAAACGAGGGTAACTCTCTTGAGTTTTAATTTATTGAATGATACGACATAACCTAGCTACCATTAGCCTATATTATTGTTGTCCATTGTAGGCATTTACTATGAAAATGTACATCTGCACGTTTTTGCTATCCTTAGCAGTTAAAAAAATGGTTTGATGATGGTTGACGAGTGAATGTGCTTTCCAAATTTCCAAAGTAAGAAAATTTCGTACTTGTTCATTATAGCCCCCCCCCCCCCCCCCCGAAAAAGAAAGTAGGTTAGGGGAATGGGGGGTCAAGCTGACCACAGCAACACACATCATGCTCCACCACCCCACCAAACTACTTTCTTTTTGGGGGGGGGGGGGGGCTATAATAAACTTAATAAACAAGTACCGAAAATTTTATTATCGACCTATCAAAGTCACTCACAACTTACGAGGTGGCTGGTAGAATAGGAGTACCCAATAATAAACCCTAAATAATAATAATAGTATGCCTACTTCATAACTGATTCTTGAATTTGTACTGAAATGTTTATTTTTGATGCCGTGAACTAGGAAATGGATGAACTACTAGGGAAGCGGCCGGAACATGAACCGTTGGCCACCGCGTCAAGCTCTGGAGTTACCACGAAGCAACGTAGAGCAAGTACACCTCAAGAGGATGGTAGGTCTAGTGCATATTCCGTGTGATTGCGTGCTAATTATTATCTTCCTTTTTTGTTTCAATAATAAGTATACTTGTAAATAATACCATCAATTATTACAGATGGAGACTCGCAGGAAATATGTGCAACCCCGGTTCCACCTCCCCCCGAAAGGCAGCGAAAATCTGTGGAGTTGCCGCTACAAGAGGCTAAAGACGATCGGGAAACCCGCCATAAAGAAAAAAATGGATTTAAAGCGCGAGATGATCGGGCTCCTATAACGATTTGTTGATAAAGAATAAAAAACAATGAAAAAATCATAATAAGAAACCACAAATTGTTATGGGTAGAGGGCCAGAGCTATTTGCATCGTTTGTGTAAACATATTTCACCTATCAACACACCAACATGAAAATTGACACGTTTCAATTCAAGGATTAGAAGGGAATGATAAACAGCACACCATCTCTTCGAATGCTACCAGGTTAGAAGGAAATGGTGTACAAAACTGGACTCTTATACGGTTTCTCCCATTGCTAGTAGGCACAAAAATACCTGATAAAGACGACCCAGTGTGGCTTTTAACCTTGGAGTTGATGATAGAGATAGTACAAATCGTTTGTTCCCCATCGATTTCCATGGACCAAATTGCATATCTAAGTGTAGCAATATCTAGCTATTCGCAAGGGCGCAAACTGGAATTGGAACTGCAGCCAAGTACGGATGCTCTCCAAGATGGGAGGAACTAGGCCACCTAAGGCAAGCCCTGATGGTAGCCTACTCCACGGGGGATCGGAGAGGCGTTGTTGAGAAAACCAGGGCGTTGCATACCACCTTCTTACTTGCCATCGAGGAGGTGGCTTCAATAGTTTCTGTTGATGTTGGTAAGCATGACTAATAACGTCACGAGTGTTCTGAGGAGCATGGTTTCAACAATCAGATTCAACGTTTTGTTTCTTCTACCGTAACATTCTGTCAGATGACTTAAACCACACTTCAAGACAGATATCATCCAGCAAAAACACTACCGAATACGAGATCACTTCATGTCCTGGAACTAATTAGTTCGTTCTCAATCCAATGTTCGGTTAACTCTCCTTTTTCTGGTCCCAAGCCATGAAACAGCATCAGATTAAACTATTTCATTCAAATTTCATTGTGCTGTATGATGTTCTTAAAGAGTTATTTTTAGCTAATGTTATAATAAAAGGGAGAAATGTGTGCTAATTTCATAGCATTTTGATTTGGAATAATGTTGATTTTTTTTCATATCAATCTTTTTTCTCTTAATAACCATTTTCAAGCCATGACTGGCGAAAAAGGCGAATGAAAATATTACAAACATAACTGCCAACATATTGAGTGGTTTCAAATGTACTGGAATTTGCCCATTTAATTCAGACCGCGTCCTGGAGTGAGATATATCAACTATCGAAGTAAACGAATCCCTAATCGACTTTCTGAAGGAGCAGAGGTTTAATTCTACAGCTAAAGAACCAGCACACAAAAAAACAAACTGTTAGTGCCAGCTGGAAAAAGCATCTCGGCAGCCTTCGTAACTCAAGAGAGCTCGGATAGCAAAGGCGATAACAACCCTGAAGATGACAGTGACAGTGGTGCTTCAGAGTTGAACAGACAATATTAATGCTGTCCAGGAACATTTTACTCCAACATCATCAAATGTAACTGTGTGCAAATTCATTCTTGTTGATTTTTTGTCTGGAAAAAGAAAAGCTCAGTAATTTAGATATGCTTGCATAGTTCAAGACGTTTTGGATAACCAAGAGTTTAAAGCAATGGGTACGAAATCAGTGGACATAAAACACACCACGTTTAAAGCGGTTGAAAAAGGCATATTTAACATCACGATAAGTGACATAGTGACAGTTCTGCCCTTTCCTGATATGGAAGGCGCAAACGAGCGAATCAAATACAAGTTTGTCTTCTCTATAGATGTAAAATAATAGTCCTACATACATCACTCTATAATGAGAATAAACCAGGCTTTGTGAAGACCTAAGTAACCTTTTAAATGTCTTGCATGCTTCTTTTTTTCATAAACCAAGCTAACTAAAGCTACAACTAATAAATGATGTAATTAAACAGAAATTTCTTGCTCGCAAAAGTCTTTATCAATCAATCCCCATCCTATAGGGAATAGGGTTTAATCTCAGGTCAACACCCTTTTTGAACATTTTTAATGTATCTACAATAATGTTATTATTCATTAATTGCTTTATACATTCTCCACACTACTTTTGATATTATTTACTTTATTAATGTATTATTCATAATCACTGTGTTGTATTGTGCTTTTTAAGTTCAATTACAAAAATTTCGAAATTATGTTATAGATTTCTTGATATTTAATCGTAAATTATTGTGTAACTTATTTATTGAGCGAGCGAAGCAATGGGTACGAAATCAGTGGACATAAAACACACCACGTTTAAAGCGGTTGAAAAAGGCATATTTAACATCACGATAAGTGACATAGTGACAGTTCTGCCCTTTCCTGATATGGAAGGCGCAAACGAGCGAATCAAATACAAGTTTGTCTTCTCTATAGATGTAAAATAATAGTCCTACATACATCACTCTATAATGAGAATAAACCAGGCTTTGTGAAAACCTAAGTAACCTTTTAAATGTCTTGCATGCTTCTTTTTTTCATAAACCAAGCTAACTAAAGCTACAACTAATAAATGATGTAATTAAACAGAAATTTCTTGCTCGCAAAAGTCTTTATCAATCAATCCCCATCCTATAGGGAATAGGGTTTAATCTCAGGTCAACACCCTTTTTGAACATTTTTAATGTATCTACAATAATGTTATTAATCATTAATTGCTTTATACATTCTCCACACTACTTTTGATATTATTTACTTTATTAATGTATTATTCATAATCACTGTGTTGTATTGTGCTTTTTAAGTTCAATTACAAAAATTTCGAAATTATGTTATAGATTTCTTGATATTTAATCGTAAATTATTGTGTTACTTATTTATTGAGCGAGCGAAGCGAGCGTCTCCACTTGACTCTTATGGCTCGAATGTCTGTTTTTTTTTCTTTTTTCTGTTACTGCTTCGATACAGGTCGCACCGTTTCTCTGATCGACCTGAAATTTTGCACACATGTACATACCACCTAGGCGGGTTGCTGTATAGTTTTGTGGCAAAATCGTTCAAAAAGTTAAAAAGTTACATTAAAGTTAATCGAAAGTTTTTTTTTCAAACTAAACGGCGACAAAATCTGAGGTGGCCAAATCATTTAGAATGTCCGTCCGATCACGAATATGTTATTTTTATTTTGATCCGATAAGTAGTGTAGATGGAAATTACATTATAACAAAGTCCCGTTACCATGGCAACGGAAAGTCGCACAGCTTTTTTGGCTCATGATAGCGGTCAAACGGAGGCTCGGATCGAGTTGAAATTTTGACCATCCGCAAGTTTCGTTCCCGATTGAATGCCATTAGTTTTGTGGCAAAATCGTTTAAAAAGTTATAAAGTTACATTAAAGTTAATCTAAATTTTTTTTTAACTAAACGGCGACAAAATCTGAGGTAGCCAAATCATTTAGAATGTCCGTCCGGTCACGAATATGTTAATTTGATTTTGATTTTGATATGACAAGTCATGGTTTCAGCTTAAGAGAATGTTTGTATTTTAGATGAGATGACAACTCTACTTCTGTCCTAGTTGGGTAAAGCCCATGTCATGGATAGCCAGTTAGGCCCTTTGGCTGAGGATGGTGATCGCCAAATGAGCGTTTTGAGTGGGGGCGTAGCAACTCTAGACCTAATGGCTATTCACAGACCGAGACCGATCTTTAGTGTGTAGTGGGTGGGTGCTATGGGTTTGGGTGTTACACATCAAAAACAATCAATCCGAGGAACGGCTAAAAACGAAATTATAGATTTAAAAAACCGCCAAAAAACAAATTTGTAGATTTTAAAAACGAACTTTCCCAAAAAATTAAACAGTTTTTACGGATCTCCACTATTGAGTCAACAGCTGGCGTCAATCGTCTCATTGAGGTATTTACTTTAGGCGCATTCTGATGCTCGCTACGTAGCGCAGTAGCCGCGCTCCGCCCATTCCGTAACTAGCTCCAAACGCCCCGCCTTGTATTCCGAAACTCGCTACTGGAGCATTCTCAGCGCGCTGCGAACGCTGAAGGTTTTTGGCCCGGCACTAGGAGCATTTAGAGGAATTGTGGGTGTTCAAAATGGCTGAAACTAAAAATCAACACCAGCAGCTGTCAAAACCGCGCCAAACATAAGATATCGTATCTGCAACAGATAGGTTTGGTGGACAATGACACAATTGTCGCCTACGAAGTAAGACTTCCTTTCAACGAGATTTCAAAGATTGGAAACAGGTATGTAGGCCTATATGTCAATCTACATTTCTACAATTGAAATTCGACCTAAATGCGTAGGGCCTATACCTAGGCCTAGACCATGTGGTCCAAAGACTCTTGCCTTAGATTATCAGCTAGGGCCGGCCTTGGCCCTATTCTATTATTATATTCTAGGATGCTTGCCCTGTAATTTACTTTCTAATACAAAAATAAAAATAAGAAAATACGAACAAGACGTCTAGTTACTTTCCGGTGTGGCTCATTTAGTCGCAATACAGGAAGGGAATCGACCGACAAAACGCTGAATACTTAAGATTACACAACTAAATAGTGCTAATAAATCGGACTTTGATTAAGTGCACTGAAAGTAAGAGTGCTGAGGTACGTAGAGACGTTCGTTGAGAACAGGGAGACGAGTGACAACCGTTGACGGAGGAGGGTCAGGACAGTGCAACAACAATCGCAACGTGAACCACGAATGTCCTGGAAGAGTTCTTAGTGAGGATTACCAGATGAAGAACCAGAACAAGGATTAGCCATAAGAAGAGGTGAAGAAAGAAGACATCGCCGGGGTCCGACATCAGGGTGTCGGAGGGGGCCAGTCTAAACCACATACCAGGAACCAGTAGCATTCGGAAAAAGATGCCAAATACGAAGCGTTAAAGAAAAAATACAAGAATTTAAAAAAATATATTACGAATGCCAATACGGTTTTGACCGATAATGATGAAGATGAAGATAAAGAAGATCAAGATTCGAGCTTGGATGAATCAAGAGAATCAACTGGACTAGACGATGGATCTGTAAGAGATAATGAAGGAAGCAACCAAGATGAACCACCTGAAAGAAAATCACCACCAGCAAAACGAGGCTGTGGCAGCAAACCGGATCAGAATTCCAAAAAGACGTGCTCCTAGGCCAGGGATGGTGCGACGCTTCGAAGTCCGATCAAGAAGAAGTACAAGAACTGCCTGGCCATTCGACCTGTCAGGGTGACATCTGCTTGGTTGAGTTCCCATAAGCGCAACTTCATCTGCGAGATCGAGGCTCTTACGACTTGGCTTACTTACTGAGGGTATATTATGTTTGACCATAATACCACTGTCACTACTAATTTCTACACTTATTTAAACTGATAATAATATGACGAACATTGCTCTCAAAAGATAAATTAATATAATTATAATTTAATCGTTGTGTGCTGGGTGGTTGGGACTCCTTATTTCTCTAAAACTTCTTTTGACAAAAGCAATACTTGGTTGTCATTCGCATTAGACACTTAAGCTATGAGATACAAATGCCGTTTCAAGACCATAAAATATAAAAGCATATAATATAAATTCTAGAACTGCAATTGTATTTGTCCATATCCAATGTAATGCAACAATTACATGTTTTACGTTGGACAATGAACTGTTGATCTTGGTGGAGGATACATTATTTAACAAACTGTCACGTGTGAAGTTGGATATAATAAAATAATTTCACCGCAAAACAAAAAGAAAAGAAGAGGTGAAGAGAGAAGACATCACCGGGGTCCGACATCAGGGTGTCGGAGGGGGCTAGTCTAAACCACATACCAGGAACCAGAAGCATTCGGTAAGCCATGCACACCAACTAGTTAATCATAGAGTCAGTAGAGGTATGAACCCACGGTCTGCCAGACGTGACTCATAGGTTCGATCCTAGGCCAGAATAGGAGGGTCATTATGTTTATCTTTAATACAGTGCTGGTCTCTTCAGTGGAAAAAGAAAAAAAAGAAAAAAAAATGTCATGGATAGCCAGTTAGGCCCTTTGGCTGAGGATGGTGATCGCAAAATGAGCGTTTTGAGTGGGGGCGTAGCAACTCTAGACCTAATGGCTATTCACAGACCGAGACCGATCTTAAGTGGGTCGTGGGTGGGTGGTATGGGTTTGGGTGTTACTTGTTGACAAGTCATGGTTTCAGCTTAACCCGAGAGTTCTCGCGCCCCTGTTTGTAACGTTAGTAGTCGCGCGCGGTCCTTTAGCAAAAGTTCGAATTCCAACACGGGATTGTGTTTTTAAATGCATTTCACCCAACACCATAAAATGTGTAGGCCTACATGTGTGTTTCATAACGTTCTTCAGAGAATGATTTAGCAAATGCATTAACTTTTGAATGAAGCACAACGCACCAGCATTATTTGACTCTCCAGGTATTATTTGGCAACCTCAGAAGTTTGCCATTGGGGGTACGCTCTTTTGAATATAACACATCTAGAAACTGATAAATGAATAGAGTGAAAATTAACCAATGCATAGCTATTGCTTTGCTTTGTGATCGATGAGGGGCATTTACTCCATAGGATATACCTTGGTCTAGAGACAGTACACCTATGCAAGAACTACGTAGACCACATTAAAAGCAATATACCCATGCCACTGTCGTATTTTTTGGTTGTGACATGGAGCATCGACGAAATTCACTACACATTTTAAGCGAATTAACCGGTGGTAGCAAATGTAGTACAATCAAATTTGAAATCTCGATGCCAAAAGTTGAAAGAATCTTGATTTGTTCGTTGGGTGAGACAGAAACGCATCTCTTATCTACCATGATTGGCTCAATCAAATAACATCACAGTACTTCCAGCAAAAGCTGACGCAGATGTTTTAATTGCAATACCGGCAGTAGAGTACGCCATCATTGAGTACACCACACTCTTATTGGAGATAACAGCGACTTGCCAGTGCTGCTATATGTTACCACTTCAACCTAAAAACTCCTGCTTATGAACTCATCTTCAAATCAGAGTTGAAATCTGGTACCACTAAACAGGCTATATGGGATATGCGTTACACAACAACCAAGCTAGGTAATGAAGTGTGCTGTTGTTCACCATTCATACATGCAATAACTGGATGTGACACCACTTAAAAAATGTTTGGGATTGGTAACGGTTTACCATTGAAGAAATTTGAACTCGATATGAAAATGCATTCAGGTGTTTTCAACAATAGCATTTCTTCAATAAATGAGATTGTTGAATGCGGTGAAAACGTAATGGCAAACCACACCTGAGTCTCAATGAACTACGAATAGAGAAGTTTAGTCAGAAACTTATAACTGATAAAAAGGTTATCCAGCCTGAGACACTGCCACCTACATCAGCAGCATCTTACTTTCTCAAGTACAAGTTTGGCTTGAAAATAATTCTCTTGATCTTTTGAAATTTGCATGAACTCTTTCAGAAAACAACTTTGTACCTGTGCCTTACGGACATGCATCGTCTTCTCTCAACAATACGATGTAATTGTAAAGTAGAGTGTTCGAATTAAGGTGCAATTGCAAGAAGCATGGCTATGTTCCAGTGTGTGTAGAAATTGCCAAGGTGTAAATTGTGCAAATTCGCTAACAATTTATTTGGATGCTTCCTACGACAGTGATCATCAATGCAGTTGGCGTGGATGACGTCTAGCTCTGTTTGAAACGCATGTATCAAAAAAATAAATATCATAATGTTAATAATTTGTATCCAATATGTAGAAGGTTGTGAAAGAAAGGGGAAAATTAATTTGTCATCAGTTTAAAATAAATTAATAAGGCTTATTAAGACGATCGCACATCTGTGAAGTTTCTACACAGGTAGTCCAATGGTCAACCATCAAAACAATAACCATTGTTTTTAATTCTTAGCTGGAGGCATCTTATCAAAAATGCTATGATAACTAAAAGCAATTTAATTATGATGATTTAAACCAGAACCACATTTTTTTGTTTTGAGTTAAGTATTTTTTATCAAAATCGGTGAAAATAGCCAAAATATGAATTTTAATTAGTTTGTCGCTTTAATTAATTAGACTAATTAGGGCGCTCGGACAGTAGTAAAGTTTCTACACAGGTTGGCAAAGTTGACGTCATGAATGTTCAACCATCAGAACAAAAATCGTTATGTGTTATTCGATACGGGAGGCATCTAATCAAAAATTCTATCATGATTATAAGCAATTAATTATGGTACTTCAAACCAAATTTACATGTTTTAAATATATTAATTTGTAGAAGGTTGGATTCTCCACTGAAAAGTGTTTTTTTCTTATAAAAATCCGTGAAAATAGTCGAAATATGAATTTTAACGAGTTTTCACATATTAATTAATTAAGCTAATTAGGGCGGTCGGACAGCAGTAAAGTTTCTATACAGGTTGTCCATGTTGCTGATCTTGAATGTACAACCATCAAAACAATAATCGTCATTTGCAATTCGATACGGGAGGCCTCTAATCAAAAATGCTGGGATAATTATAAACAATTAATTAAGATGATTAAACCCAAAAAAGTATTTTTTTTATATTTTTTATATTTTCTAAATATGTTGAATTCATCATCTGAGAAGTATTTGAGGTACGAATCTGTAAAAATAATGATTATATGAATTTTAATTAGTTTTTACATTTTAATTAAATATGCTAATTAGGGCGGTCGGATAGCGGTAAAGTTTCTTTTTAATATAAAGATAACCTTAACAAATAATATTTTGTATACAAAAATTCTGTACCAATTTGTTCAGGGTCAAATGGTTCGTTTCTTGGACTACTTGGTTCGTAGCTGTTAGATATGTGGCCTCCACGATAACTTTGTATCGAATAACATTCCCAAAAATCGTGTTATTTCGGCAAATGGTCCTTGTTGTCATTGTCGTCGCCGTCGGGAAGGTAGTCAAAGGGAAGGGGAAAGTTCCCCGACGATGACCCAGAGCTCGCCATTAGTTTCAGGGAGAAAAACTAGCCTATTCACGGGCCAAACCGCGAGAAGGTTGCGAGTTTGAATTTGATGGCCCGCGAAGACGACATCTATGACTGTGACAGCACCTGGGCAGTCCTTATTGTCCACTTCTAGGCCTTCTGCGAAGACGACATCTATGTCTGTGACAGCACCTAGGAAGTCCTTATTGTCCACATCTTGGCATACTCCACAGGAAACGATGCCATCTATTGCACCTGGGCAGTCCTTATTGTCCACTTCTAGGCCTCCTGCGAAGACGACATCTATGACTGAGGAAGCACCTAGGAAGTCCTTATATGGGACGTGCAGGTCGGGATTAAGAAATAATCCACGGCAAAGGCTAAATAGCAATGTCAAGACAGAAATGTCAAAGGGAGAATGTAACATATCATGCCCAGGGCTCGAAGGCAAGTGTCCTGGGCGGGATGTATGTGGTCAATCCCTGGGTGGCCCAAGGGGTGCAGCCTTGAAGGAGAGAGCGTGGCGTCTACACATGTATGGAGGGCAAGCCAGTCTGTTGCAAGCTGCCTTCAGGTTCCGACCTGTTGTGCGTCGAAATTCTTCTGAAAATCAGTTATATAACTGAGTGGGTAGACTTTAAATACAATTTACTTAGTTATTTTTATTTATTTAGTTAATTGTATTGTTTTGTAGTGTAACCGGTAAAGGACCTGAGCCAAAGACCTCAGTCCGGTCAAATGTGTCGTACCTGGACTGAGGGGTCAAGTCGTATAGCTACAAGGGGCGGGGCACGGAGGCCGGGGAGTGGGGGCTGACCATGCAGGTGCAAGGCTTCAAGGACTGGGTGTTCGGATGTAGGGTGAGAGGAAATAATGAAGACTGTCATACAACTGGACAACCCTGTTTGTTACATGTATGTGTAACTACGACAAACTGCATTGCGTATAATTTAAATCAAAGGAATGGTTTAAGCCAAATTTCAAATTAAGTCATCTTTTCAATAATTTAAAATTAAAACAAGGACACATGCTCAAACTTAATGTGTACTTGAGCCCTCTTTGTAGGACCCGTTAACCGAGATAGAGATTCTCTAATGGACGGACAGTAATCGAGAACTCGCTTGTTACACACTCGATGGGATATTGCTTTACGTCTCATATTTATGCAACTTGGCTAATCGAGACGAAGGGAGGGACGTTAGGGATGACGGGGGGGGACAAGGGGTGAACAGGCCTGTGCTGGTCAGAACCAGCCACAAGCATATGGGGAGGGCAGAGTTCCCCCACGTCGTGGTCGTCTCCGTCTGTGTCATCATCCGTACGTGTTGTCTTTGTCATCGCCGTCGGGGAGGTAGTCAAAGGGAAGGGGTTCCCCGACGACTGAACCCAGTGCTCGCCATTGGTTTCAGGGAGTGAAACTCCCCTATTCACGGCAAACCGCGAGAAGGTGTCGAGTTGGATTTTTAAGGCCCATTCGACTGCACTGCTTATTGTCATGACGACGCCCAGGAGGGGGTTGTAAGGACTGGACAAATAGTGACCATGATGTGCCAGGCGCAAATGTGGCTGCCACTTTAACAAGCCTGGCATCTTTGCGAGAGTTATGTTCAATTTTTTTATTTTTTATTTATTTATTATTTATTATTTGTTCCGTAACACATTCATTGATTAAATGTATCACGAGGATGGCAGAAAAGAGCAGAGCTCCAAACACACTTGGTGACAACCAACGTTATAACAATAAATATAATAAAAAATAACAGCATTATTACAATCATTAGTAATCATTAGTAAGTTAGTCAGAAACTTATAACTGATAAAAAGGTTATCCAGCCTGAGACACTGCCACCTACATCAGCAGCATCTTACTTTCTCAAGTACAAGTTTGGCTTGAAAATAATTCTCTTGATCTTTTGAAATTTGCATGAACTCTTTCAGAAAACAACTTTGTACCTGTGCCTTACGGACATGCATCGTCTTCTCTCAACAATACGATGTAATTGTAAAGTAGAGTGTTCGAATTAAGGTGCAATTGCAAGAAGCATGGCTATGTTCCAGTGTGTGTAGAAATTGCCAAGGTGTAAATTGTGCAAATTCGCTAACAATTTATTTGGATGCTTCCTACGACAGTGATCATCAATGCAGTTGGCGTGGATGACGTCTAGCTCTGTTTGAAACGCATGTATCAAAAAAATAAATATCATAATGTTAATAATTTGTATCCAATATGTAGAAGGTTGTGAAAGAAGGGGAAAATTAATTTGTCATCAGTTTAAAATAAATTAATAAGGCTTATTAAGACGATCGCACATCTGTGAAGTTTCTACACAGGTAGTCCAAGCTATCAGTCTTGAATGGTCAACCATCAAAACAATAACCATTGTTTTTAATTCTTAGCTGGAGGCATCTTATCAAAAATGCTATGATAACTAAAAGCAATTTAATTATGATGATTTAAACCAGAACCACATTTTTTTGTTTTGAGTTAAGTATTTTTTATCAAAATCGGTGAAAATAGCCAAAATATGAATTTTAATTAGTTTGTCGCTTTAATTAATTAGACTAATTAGGGCGCTCGGACAGTAGTAAAGTTTCTACACAGGTTGGCAAAGTTGACGTCATGAATGTTCAACCATCAGAACAAAAATCGTTATGTGTTATTCGATACGGGAGGCATCTAATCAAAAATTCTATCATGATTATAAGCAATTAATTATGGTACTTCAAACCAAATTTACATGTTTTAAATATATTAATTTGTAGAAGGTTGGATTCTCCACTGAAAAGTGTTTTTTTCTTATAAAAATCCGTGAAAATAGTCGTAATATGAATTTTAACGAGTTTTCACATATTAATTAATTAAGCTAATTAGGGCGGTCGGACAGCAGTAAAGTTTCTATACAGGTTGTCCATGTTGCTGATCTTGAATGTACAACCATCAAAACAATAATCGTCATTTGCAATTCGATACGGGAGGCCTCTAATCAAAAATGCTGGATAATTATAAACAATTAATTAAGATGATTAAACCCAAAAATTTTTTTTTTTTTTTTTTTTTTCTAAATATGTTGAATTTATCATCTGAGAAGTATTTGAGGTACGAATCTGTAAAAATAATGATTATATGAATTTTAATTAGTTTTTACATTTTAATTAAATATGCTAATTAGGGCGGTCGGATAGCGGTAAAGTTTCTTTTTAATATAAAGATAACCTTAACAAATAATATTTTGTATACAAAAATTCTGTACCAATTTGTTCAGGGTCAAATGGTTCGTTTCTTGGACTACTTGGTTCGTAGCTGTTAGATATGTGGCCTCCACGATAACTTTGTATCGAATAACATTCCCAAAAATCGTGTTATTTCGGCAAATGGTCCTTGTTGTCATTGTCGTCGCCGTCGGGAAGGTAGTCAAAGGGAAGGGGAAAGTTCCCCGACGATGACCCAGAGCTCGCCATTAGTTTCAGGGAGAAAAACTCGCCTATTCACGGGCCAAACCGCGAGAAGGTTGCGAGTTGGAATTTGATGGCCCGCAAAGACGACATCTATGTCTGTGACAGCACCTAGGAAGTCCTTATTGTCCACATCTTGGCATACTCCACAGGAAACGATGCCATCTATTGCACCTGGGCAGTCCTTATTGTCCACTTCTAGGCCTCCTGCGAAGACGACATCTATGACTGAGGAAGCACCTAGGAAGTCGTTATATGGGTCGTGCAGGTCGGGATTAAGAAATAATCCAGGGCAAAGGCTAAATAGCAATGTCAAGACAGTAATGTCAAAGGGAGAATGTAACATATCATGCCCAGGGCTCGAAGGCAAGTGTCCTGGGCGGGATGTATGTGGTCAATCCCTGGGTGGCCCAAGGGGTGCAGCCTTGAAGGAGAGAGCTTGGCGTCTACACATGTATGGAGGGCAAGCCAGTCTGTTGCAAGCTGCCTTCAGGTTCCGACCTGTTGTGCGTCGAAATTCTTCTGAAAATCAGTTATATAACTGAGTGGGTAGACTTTAAATACAATTTACTTAGTTATTTTTATTTATTTAGTTAATTGTATTGTTTTGTAGTGTAACCGGTAAAGGACCTGAGCCAAAGACCTCAGTCCCGGTCAAATGTGTCGTACCTGGACTGGGGGGTCAAGTCGTATAGCTACAAGGGGGCGGGGCCTGGAGGCCGGGGAGTGTGGGCTGACCATGCAGGTGCAAGGCTTCAAGGACTGGGTGTTCGGATGTAGGGTGAGAGGAAATAATGGAGACTGGTCATACAACTGGACAACCCTGTTTGTAACATGTATGTGTAACTACGACAAACTGGCATTGCGTTTTATTACGACAAACTGGCATTGCGTATAATTTAAATCAAAGGAATGGTGTAAGCCAAATTTCAAATTAAGTCATCTTTTCAATAATTTAAAATTTAAAACAAGGACACATGGTCAAACTTAATGTGTACTTGAGCCCTCCTTGTAGGACCCGTTAACCAAGATAGAGATTCTCTAATGGACGGACAGTAATCGAGAACTCGCTTGTTACACACTCGATTGGATATTGCTTTACGTCTCATATTTATGCAACTTGGCTAATCGAGACGAAGGGAGGGACGTTAGGGATGACGTGGGGGGACAAGGGGTGAACAGGCCTGTGCTGGTCAGAACCAGCCTCAAGCATATGGGGAGGGCAGGGGTTCCCCCACGTCGTGGTCGTCTCCGTCTGTGTCATCATCCGTACGTGTTGTCTTTGTCGTCGCCGTCGGGGAGGTAGTCAAAGGGAAGGGTTCCCCGACGACGACCCAGTGCTCGCCATTAGTTTCAGGGAGTGAAACTCCCCTATTTACGGGCCAAACCGCGAGAAGGTGTCGAGTTGGATTTTGAAGGCCCATTCGACTGCACTGCTTATTGTCATGACGACGCCCAGGAGGGGGTTGTAAGGACTGGACAAATAGTGACCATGATGTGCCAGGCGCAAAATGTGGCTGCCACTTTAACATGCCTGGCATCTTTGCGAGAGTTATGTTCAATTTTTTTTTTTAATTTTTGTATTTATTTATTATTTATTATTTGTTCCGTAACACATTCATTGATTAAATGTATCACGAGGATGGCAGAAAGAGCAGAGCTCCAAACACACTTGGTGACAACCAACGTTATAACAATAAATATAATAAAAAATAACAGCATTATTACAATCATTAGTAAACATATAAAATATATAAAATAAGTAAATAAATAAACACTTCAATCAATTATTAGAAAAGTAAATCAGTGAAAAGAAACTGTAGAATTATCTTTGTAATTCAAAAACATGTGTGCTAAGGGCAGATTTAAAAGAGTCTAATGAGCAAATCTCCCTTAACTCCAAAAGAAGAGCATTCCGTTCATTACAAGTCCTGTAGTAGAAGCCATTTTGGTAAGCTGTTGTTCTTGCAAATGGAGGTTTGAGAATTAAGCCTCTACCAAGTTCTGCTCCACGACTACAGACTTGCAATCTTGCGTATGGGTCCAGATCAATAGTACCGTGTAACATTCCCCATAGAAATTGCAGTTCTACTTTTTTCCTGTAACTTTCAAGCAATGGAATGTCTAAAGATGTACGTCTTGCAGTAGCACTGTCACTTTGAAATTTTGTCCTTGCAGCTATAATGCGCGTTGCTCGACTTTGTACACGCTCCAATTTTGTTTTGTTAATATCTGATGTGGGATCCCATGCTGAACAGGCGTAAAGGGCTTGAGGTCTCACTAATGCTAATTATACAGGCCGTTTAATACTGAAGTGAGCATGATGAAGGTTTCTTGCAATAAAATAGAGTTGTCTGGAGGCTTTAGCTCTTACTGTTTCAGTATGCGTATTCCATTTTAGATCACTAGTTATTGTGATACCCAATAACTTGACACCATTCTTTTCCAGTATTGGCAAACCGTTTATTTGGTAACTGCAACGCAATGGGTTCTTAGATCTAGAGAATCTGATGAATACACTCTTTAAAGGGTTCAGCTTCATTCCATTTTCAACAGACCAAGTGTTTATATTGTCCAAATCGGTCTGGAGTGCATCTGTGTCATCTTTCGTAGATATTTTTCTATAGATCATGCAGTTATCAGCAAATTGGCTTATTTCTGAGGAAACGCTTTGGGGTAAATCCATCAAAAATGTCAAAAAGCAATGGGCCCAACACAGAACCTTGAGGTACTCCAGAAGTCACAGCTACTGAGGATTATTCCGCTTCTTGGAAGGTTACTTTTTGTGTTCTACATTAAAGGAAATGTTCCAACCAAGAATGTAATGAACCACGTATGCCATAGTAATACAGTTTTTTAAGTAGAAAATTATGCAGAATCTGGTCAATTGCTTTTGACCAATCTAGCATCACTGCATCTACTTGCTTGCACTTTGGATCTTCAAGAGCATACTGCCAGTTATCAATAACCTTGGTAAGAAGAGTTGAGCAAGACCGACCTGGAACAAATCCATGCTGGTTTTCATTGAGGATTTTAGCACTTGTGATGTGATTTAATACTTCTCCAGAAATGATACGTGTACGATACATTGTCGTCGCCGTCGGGGAGGTAGTCAAAGGGAAGGGGAAAATTCCCCGACGACGATCCAGAGCTCGCCATTAGTTTCAAGGAGTAAAACTCCCCTTATCACGGGCCAAACCGCAAGAAGGTTGCACATTGAAATTTAATGGCCCTACCATTGTAAGAAAAGCTACTATACTATGGAATGGATTTTGTTTACCGTCTCATATTTATGCAACTTGGCTAATCGAGACGAAGGGAGGGACGTAAGGGATGACGCGGGGGGACAAGGGGTAGACAGGCCTGTGCTGGTCAGAACCAGCCACAAGATCCAAATAACAACGAACTAAGATGAGCACTGATATCACATTGCTTTTAGTAGCTTTTTTTCTAAAGCTACTATACTAGATCCAAATAACAACCAACTAAGATGGGCACT
This sequence comes from Sweltsa coloradensis, assembly GCA_024449915.1. NCBI lineage: Eukaryota > Metazoa > Arthropoda > Insecta > Plecoptera > Chloroperlidae > Sweltsa > Sweltsa coloradensis. The sequence continues at coordinate 44,813 of JAMZAV010004932.1, forward strand.
GATATCACATTGCTTTAACTTGAGAAGGCAAAAATATACTCTAAATCTATTGTTGAATTTATAATACGGCAGACAATATTATTATATATTTTATACATGTCACGTTGTTTGGGGTGAAGTTTGTGTGGTGCCAGGCAATTGGCAAGATGTCCTTACCGACCTACAGAAGTTCACCCAAAGTTCCTGAATCCGATGTGAAAATACAGGAGTCGGAAATTGGGCGACTGCTGTTGTTGTAGGGCCGCCTTGAGGTTGTCGAGTCTAACGATCTCAGTGAGCATAGATTGATAATCATGGACTATGCATCTTACCATAGGGGTTTAAATTTAAAAAGTGACTACACCAGGGATCGAATCCGAGACCTTGGCTTTCCGAGCCCTGCTCTTACCACCTATAAAAAATAATAGAAGAGAAATGCTACAAATGAGATTGTTGGTTCTACATTAGAATTCGTTTTGGGTGGTGGAAATTCGAGACTCGCGTCGACCGAGCGTTGCCGGCCTGCACGTGCGCTCCACTGGACTAGAGTGGGGCGGGCTGTCACAGCAGGGGAAATGATTTGGATAAAAATGGCATATGGGAATAATTGCACTTTTGCAGCACGCTCTTGCGAAACAGAATCATAATGCAACCCCCTATGTCCTATCCTTAACAATCTAAGAACTGTGGCCCTTAGAGCTGGTTTGCAATACTCCGAGAAGCTGGACCAGATTGTTGGCTATGAAGATTACGGGAGCATGGGAAGGACAAAGGAGATTGCAAACCATGCACTTGTTTTCATGATACGTGGTTTACGTAAGAAGTTTAAACAGCCTGTGACGTATTCTTCAGTAGAGAACAATTATTGTCCATGTGATTGAGTCTCTACAGGACACTGGGCTTCACATTCTATCGGGGATTTTCGACCAGGGCCACCCGGAACAACATCTCCTGTTCATCTTCCTAAGTTTGGCAAGTGCTTTCAAATCAATTACGAAGACATTGCCATAAATTTATGATTCGCCCCATCTTCTTAAAAGTCTCCGTAATGCTTTTTGTAAGTACAACGTCCCCTGGACCCCACTGAGCCTGGACTGGCTGCCACAAACCGCAAAGCCACCAAGTGTGAAGCAAGCTGGGACCACGTCATGAAGTTGTACGAAGCCGACAGAAGAAATATCTTTCAGAGAGTTGTGAAGCTCAGCAAAGCCCTTGTTAACCTTACATCACAACAGAAGACGCGAGTCAACCTTGCAGCGCAGGTGATGAGCCAGCAAGTGGCAGCTGGAATAAACTCATTGATTGCAGACCCTAAGCTATATGAATTGCTTGAAAAATTAACACGTGACCAATACATGCTTTCATCTGCCATCTGGAAACAACCAGAGAGTACAAACAATAGCGGCGACAGCGACTCCGACCAAGAAAGTAACCGTAAAAAGACACCTGTAGACACATTTGCTCCGGTACCAAATCCGTATCTAAAGCCAAAGTCAAACCCAGACAAAAAACCTCCACCAGGGCCACCCAACGCAAATGTTAACAACCTGCCACCCGGCAACAAACCAAAAGCCACCCCCCAAAACAACGACCCTATTCAACCATTTAAAATAACAAAGTTCGAAAAAACTCCAGGAATCTTACGTAATAAACACCAGAACTGTCAGTTAAACGTCATCACTGCCCCACCCTATGACGGTTGGGAAATACCTCGCCAATTATTTCCCACTATCACTTAAACTGACCGAACTAGCATGAGAACCGAAAATAGCCAATTAGAAGTAGCCAACAAACTCTTTTACAAATAAAACGAATTGGAGTTGTCTCCCTTAACGCTTACGCGCCCCTGGGACTCTACACGTCCAAGGGACGTGGGACTGGACCCTAGTATTTGGTACTTCTCCTCCACGGTCTGCTTGAGGAATGTTGGGCAGCTGTAGAGTGTGTGATCGCCGTCACATGATGGACACGAGCGTGTTTGCGCGGGCGATCGTGGCTGTGGCTGAGTAGGAGGAGAAGGTTTCGCGACAAGCAGCGAATTAATTTTTCGAGTGGGAGTGAAGGGCTGAGAAGCGCCTGTAGGCTGCTTGAGCTTAGTTGAGCTTGCAGCGGAAATATGGTCAAGTCCGCAGAGCTCGAAAGTGCGGCTTAGTTCCTCGAGGAACTCGATAAGCTGTTTGTAAGTGGGCGTGTTATGCGATTAGCATTTGAATTCAAACTGTTTACGTGTGTTTAGATCCAAGTGCGCAAGTGTGATCGATAACAACAGGAAATCGGCTAGATCACCAATTTCCAACCCTTTGAGAGCGTCGATAGAACTTCTATGAACGTTCAAAAAGAGCTGAAGGGACGCGTGGTTTCCAGATTTGAGAGGGATGAAGTCCAATACCTGCTGTATGTACATAGCAGCCAATAGGCGTTTATTTTGATACCTGTTGATTAAAGCTGCGTATGCGAGCTCATAATTCTCATTTGAAATTTGGAAGCTGGAGATCGTTGAAAGGGCGGCGTCTTGGAGGGATGATCTCAAGTAGTGAAACTTTTGCACTGCATTGAAGCTAGTATTTTGATCCACTAGAGAGTGCTATTAATAGAATTTGAGTGCCTCGTATATAATAGAATACGAATGAAACGAGAGAACAAGTATTTGACTAGTTTTTCTTATGGGCCGAGATTGGTTTCAATTTAAGACAGTACATAAAGCGGTATAGGGCCTATGACAAAGATATGACATAAGAGACAAAAAAGACAAACAAATATTTATATGATAATCAGACTTAAATGAATCTAGATAAATAAGACAAACTATAAGACAAAATTTAAGACACAAGACAAAGAAATGGGCTTACCATAAAATATATCTTAGCCTATTTGTGGAATACAAACGTAATAATCATAGTCACTATATCTATAAACAAGCCCATTATTAAGAATTGTAGTACAAAGATAACGGTGTTATAGTAGTTTGTCCTTAAAAAATTCCCCAACAGAAAAATATGCTTTGTTACATAAGAGTTGGCGTGTTAATTAATATGGCCTGTTTGTTAAAACAAGATAAGCCTTTACTTTTCAAACAATATGAGGTAGGCCTATGTTAACTAGTAGCTGAGATAATGACTTAATTTCTATTTGAATCGGTCATTTGAGAAACCGAATATTTGACGAAATTGTAGTTTCACAAAAAAACTGTATTTTCTACCCTGACTATAAAACATGCAGTTTTTTAATTTGCCAGTATAGATCTATGTGGAATACTGAATAGTTACAATGATTTTTATTGATTATGATAATTATGAGCTGTAATTACATAATTACAGGGAGGTAAATTGTTTGTAAATATTTGGTTTCTCAATTAAATGGGAGGGTTCAGGGGGTTATATTTTATGGTTGTGTGACATATTTCCAGATGATTGGCATAGTGCCATCTTAATTCCACTGCTTAAACCCACAAAAGACAAGTCGATGCCGACTTCATATCGCTCTATTTCTCTGACAAGTTGCTTTTGCAAATTGTTTGAAAACATGATCAACAAACGACTAATGTAGATGCTAGAAACACGCGATTCAACCTAATCAACCTAAAAAATGTTACTCAGGGAGAACAGTACCAAGCTTTCCTTTAATCAACCTAAAAAATACTTGCCACTACCTTCAAGAAAGGTAAGAGTCATCAAATATCATAGTTGGTTTGAACAGTCACGTGCTAGACCCCATGAACCAGCCCAATTCAAAAGGCCAAAAAAACTTGCTATGGACTGCGGCAACAAGGAGATAGTGGCACTTGCTAATCATTTCGGCGTAATAAACGGAAATGATAGTGACCAGATGACAACTGAACTCATCGATGATAGAGTTCAAACATACTTGGACACTGATAGATTC
>JAMZAV010004933.1:0-48976 GCA_024449915.1 Sweltsa coloradensis
TGAACCTTGAAAACCCTTACGACCACACCACAGCCAATTTGACCATCTCGTATATTTACACTGTGTTGCACGTTCATGAATAATACCTAGAACCCTACACATGTATGCAAGTCGAAACGCAGTCTGCAGCGAGCAAACGACACTCATATCATGTTATGCTCCAATGTGTACGCGCATCTATATCCAAAGCGCCCTAGTTTCTTACCTATAGCATCGGAGTGCGTTTCAAAGTCGGCGAGTGTATGCCTTTGAAATACATCACGGAAAGAAACGTCTAACAAGTCAAGCTCGAGGACTTGACGCCTAATATGTTTTAATAAATATCCGCAGGCTCCTTCACACATGCAGTAAACAGTCTTGAAGGGTCATTGTATATTCAATAAGCACTTTTTTTCACATCCCTAGCTAATGTTTCACGACGCGTTCGTTGCCCCCTTCTGTTTTCGGGTGGGACCTTCGCGCGTGTGTGATGGGTCAGCCCAATCGTCTAGTGACTGAGGCCTGCATAGCTAATTAAAGGAGACACGTGCCAATCTTCTGTCAACAAGCGCGCGCTTCCTAGTTCTAAGTGCCTCCGAAGATGCATTAGTATCATCATCAATGCACTTTAATTTGTTTTGAATACGCGTTCGTTGCCCCCTTCTGTTTTCGGGTGAAACCTTCGCGCGTGTGGTAGGGGGGTCAGCCCAATCGTCTAGCGACTGAGGCCTGCATAGCTAATTAAAGGGGACACGTGCCAATCATTAAAAACTTGCAAAAGGGGAGGGGCCAGCCAAACCGTCTATCAAAAGCGGCACGTGCCAACCATTAAAACATGCAAAACGGGAGGGGCCAGCCAAAACGTCTAGCGACTGAAGCCTGCATAGCTAATTAAAGGGGACACGTGCCAAGGGGAGGGGCCAGCCAAAACGTCTATCAAAACCAGACACGTGCCAACCATTAAAAACATGCAAAAGGGGAGGGGCCAGCCCAATCGTCTAGCGACTGAGGCCAGCCCAATCGTATACAATACTACGCATGGCTTACCGAATGCTTGTGGTTCCTGGTATGTGGTTTAGACTGGCTCTCCCCGGACACCCTGATGTCGAACCCGGCGATGTCTTCTCACTTCACCTCTTCTTACGGCTTTAATCCTTGTTCTGGTTCTTCATCCGGTAATCCTCACTTAACCCTCTTCCAGGACATTTGTGGTTCACGTTGCGATTCTTGTTGCACTGTCCTGACCTCCTCTGTCAACGGTTATCACTCGTCTCTCCTGTTCTCCACGAACGTCTCTCCGTACCTCAGCACACTTCCGTTCAGTGCACTTAATCAAAGTCCGATTTATTAGCACTATTTAGTTGTGCAATCTTTAGTATTCAGCGTTTTGTCGGTCGATTCCCTTCCTGTATTGCGACTAAACGAGCCACACCGGAAAGTAACTAGACGGAACTCACGTATGTTCCCTGATTGGATTCCGAAATGTATTGGACCTCGAGATAATTAGTATTTAACCAACAAGTACTCTTCAGTACTTGACATCCCTCTCTCCGGGGGTAAAAACGCCCTCGTTTTTGTTCCTCCATCCTGAATGAGCTTCGCTTATTCTTCGTTGAAATCCAATAAGTATTCGATGTCATAGATGTATAAACTGGCCATATGCATTCAGAGTCCGGCTCCTACTTCAGATTTATAGTATCACCTTTACAAACGCAAAATTGTAGATAAGTCCTTCTTCCTTTGTCTTGGCCGAAAGATCTCTTCTGTCTTGGCAAAGATTCACTTCATTCGGCGCCACATCCTCTCCAAAGAACCAGTGGAACCCACATACCAGGACCCCTAAGCTGAAAATCCTATTTTAAGAAAGAGAAAAAACAAAAAAATCCCACGTTTTCCGGACAAAACTCATAACCTCGCCTTTGGCATGTACATCCAGGTACTAATATAAAAGACGTGACTCTACGACAGTCAAACCTTCCTAATGAAATCTATAATTCCTGTGAATTAGGAATCAAATAATTTTAACCTGTAAATCCCTATATCTTAGTCTATTCACGAACAATAACAAAAAACACAAGTATAAATTAGCTAATTATTTGTAAGTGCGTAATTCAAAATGAAAACAATAAGTACCCACTTGAAGATTTACTGTCCAATATCCCTAAATAATAATATTTGGAATTCCTGGAAAATTCCTAGATTTTCAAAATCAAAATAATTTGCCAGTGCTGTCCCGACATTGTGACTAAACGAGCCGGACACTTCTCCGTCGTCTGTCAGAACCGCAGGCATGTACTGCTTTCCCTTCCTCCACCCGATATCCATTCGAGTGAGCGGGGCGCGTCAACTGTAACATAAATAAAAAACGAACAGCCATTTGCGTACTACAACAAGCCCACGTGTTTCCACTTGACGGCTCGCCCGTTCACAACAACAAACAGCTGACGCATTACATAACATTACTGCCGTGACTCGGCTCGCGAGCTTAACGCGTAACCAGCAAAAATATTTTATCATCTCAATTTACAGACCAAAACAATGAATTTACAATTAACAATTAAGCAAAACTTCTTGAAACAAATAACCAGATTAAATTTACTGTAGTTCTGATTGATTTAACAACAAAAAAATCCATTAAATTGATTTAAAACATTACTAATTTATATAATAAACAATATAATTTATAAATTACCAAACAACATAACTTGTTACTTGTTAATACAGCCATGCTCACCGTCACCAGAGTCAGGTAAGAACCCACGTCCACTTTGTTTACACAAGATATTGAATTTGAAACTTTTGCTGCATCGACAAAAACAAACAATTAATTAATTGCAGACCCATTAGAAGACTCGATGTTCATTTACATGCCTGTGCCTCACTCAAAAGGCTTTGACCGACAATTACTAGCTCAGCATAATACATGCCTACTATTGAATCTGAGAAATAACATAGTCACATCTGCTCATATAGACCTCACAAATGAAATTACAATCAGTTTAACTAAGGAGAATTATGTCCATGGCATAACTATGCACTAAGGACTGTGACACCACCCCTGGTTCCTCCACCCTTAAACGCAAGTGCAAATGAGACGGCATTGCCACCCCATTTGAATCCAATAGCTAATTGTACAGCAATGCTACCACTCCTTTTGAACTTAAGAGATAATGGTACGTTAGTGCCACCACTTCCCATACTAGGGTATGACACCCCTTTGGCGCTCCCCTTAACCAATGCTGCGTAGGACAAGGATGTCCTACCACTCTCCACAATAGGGCAAACAACCACATCTGGTTCCTTCCTATCCTCACAAGACGTAGGCACTGTTGCCCTTCTGCCCTCGTCACCACGAAGCGAAACCACCACTTCATCCCCTACGTACTCATCGACAGTAGGCAGTGAAGTACTACTCTCTTCACCTAGCAGTGACATCCCCAAGGCATCCCCTACTTCCTCATGAACGGTAGACAGCGAAGAACTACCCCCTTCACCTAGCAGTGACATCCCCAAGGCATCCCCTATATCCTCGTGAGTAGTAGATACCATAGAACAACCATCCTCATTCTTAGAACTTAAAACCTCAGAAGTTACCTTGTCACTGCTATTAGTAGTCACCGAAATGTCACTACCCTTAACCACAGGAAGCAAAACCTTAGAAAATACCTTGTCATTGCTATTAGTTGTCACCGAAATGTCACTACCCTTAACCACAGGACACAAAACCTTAGAAAATACCTTTTCATTGCTGTTAATCGTCACCGGAGAGTCACTACTCGTAACCACAGGACACAAAACCTTAGAAATAACCTCATTATTACAAACGGTCGACACCTCAGTGCTACTACTTTCCACTACAGGGCGCTCCAACGGTGTAAACGGCACAGAAGATGGTATCTGCTCCACCAAGACAACATTGACACAGTCCCTCTTAAAATGACCATGTTCTCGACAGTAAAAACAAACCACCCTTCTGTCAAAATCACGCTGAGGAGATCGGTGGACAATACCTTCCTGACCATTGGGTCCCTGGATCGCACCGTACATAACCCTCGAATCGTTATCTGACAAATTTGCATTTTGACAATTACTATCACTCCCTAGATCATTAAATTCTTCCCTTAAATTTTCCGTCCTCCGATCTAACTGAATAACTGGTTCGTTTGAAGGCTCCACTACCGGGTCCACTCCCAAACAAGACATAAAAAATTGAACAAATTCCTCTTCGTTTAATCCCTCCAGCCACTGTATTATGTCCAACAAATCATCATAATCTGTAATCGAAAATATCACCAGCGACTTTTGGAAATTCTTCAAAAGACCTTTAAAACACCACCTAGCTCTTTCCCGACCCGTCATCCGTGGATCCATCTTAGCACACAGCCGACCCTTATCAAGAACATAGTCTGACGCTTCCTCCCCCTTCTGCTGGACCCTTGCAACCATTCGTACCACAAGTATTCCAAGTGATATGTGCATAAGACTACTGCCCTGGTATAACGGGCTATCACCTGGTACATCTGATTACCACCTTGGTATGTCTTATTACCACCCTGATACATCTGTGTACTACCTTGGCCCATCTGACCCACAGGCTGCTGCCCTGAAGCAACCCCCTGCTGCATTGGCATATTAGAGGGAATAGGCGCGGGAAAATATACTGGCTGCATTGGAGGACCTTGCTGATAGCCACTTTGTTGAAATGCCATTGCGGGCCCCACAGCCCCTTGTTGTAATTGAGGATAACCATGAAAACCACCCTGTTGACTAAGAGTGCTCCCTGGACTCGATCACGGAACCTGTTGGTCGACAATACTCTGATGATAAGTATACTCCCGTTTAACACCCCACCATTTAATAAAATTAGCCTTGAGCGCCGACCACTCTAATTTTGGACGCTCCCCAACCCCATCAAACGGTTTCCGACTATGTTCCGACGTCTTAGGGAAATACCATTCATACTGAATACCTGTCAAAAACAAAGGTAAAAGAAATACCTTTTTATCATCGGACCAGTTATTTATAGACGCCGCTGCTTCATAAGTTCTCATCCAAGGCTCCGCATTTCTCCCCTCTCGATACTTCTCAGGTAAGACCTGTGTACGTACTAACTTCATGCTGAGCTTGCAGTTCACCGGACATGGCCAGCTTGGTCGCCGAGACAATAGGCACGCGAACCGCCACCTACTTACGCAGGCACGCTAACGCCCGGACACCCACAGAGTATCTATCTACTCCCATCAAAACAACCCACCAAAACCCATTTTGTACACAGTACACAAAAATGCAACTATACAAATCCGGCGCTACCACCATGTCACGCATAGCTAATTAGGCCCTTTGGCTGAGGATGGTGATCGCCAAATGAGTGTTTAAGTGGGGGCGTAGCAGTACTCTTTAGGCCTAAATAACTAGCACGGACCAGGATCGTGGGTAGGTGGGTTCATGGAGGGGAGGTAGACACAGTAATTAGACATGAATCCACTTAAGAGACCAGCACTGTATTAAAGATGAACATAATGACCCTCCTATTCTGGCCTAGGATCGAACCTATGAGTTCCGTCTGGTAGACCGTGGGTTCATACCTCTACTGACTCTATGACTTACTAATGGGTGTGCATGGCTTACCGAATGCTTGTGGTTCCTGGTATGTGGTTTAGACTGGCTCTCCCCGGACACCCTGATGTCGAACCCGGCGATGTCTTCTCACTTCACCTCTTCTTACGGCTTTAATCCTTGTTCTGGTTCTTCATCCGGTAATCCTCACTAAGAACTCTTCCAGGACATTTGTGGTTCACGTTGCGATTCTTGTTGCACTGTCCTGACCTCCTCTGTCAACGGTTGTCACTCGTCTCTCCTGTTCTCCACGAACGTCTCTCCGCACCTCAGCACTCTTCCGTTCAGTGCACTTAATCAAAGTCCGATTTATTAGCACTATTTAGTTGTGCAATCTTTAGTTTTCAGCGTTTTGTCGGTCGATTCCCTTCCTGTATTGCGACTAAATGAGCCACACCGGAAAGTAACTAGACCTCTTGACCCTTAATGAACTCACGTATGTTCCCTGATTGGATTCCGAAATGTATTGAACCTCGAGAAAATTAGTATTTAACCAACAAGTACTCTTCAGTACTTGACAATATGTTTCCCTACTTGCTTGCCAATGTTTGCGATGAAAACTTTGCCTCTCTAAACGCCTTGTACAATAGATAGAGGAATACCCTGGGCCCACACTAATCCGGACCCAAATGTTTTTGTTCGCGTTAACTGTTAGGCCATACTACGCCAATATAGCCTATGATAAGTGAAGAATGACTTGTTTTACAAGAGTAATATAATAAGCAAATAAGTTTATTTAAAGAAACACTTGAGAGATAAGAAAACAGATTTGGAATAACATTTTCGTACTGGATTGTTTTTTCAGCAATAACCGTGGAGACACCATGGCCTGCTGGATTACTTCAATGTCTTCATAGAGTGAAATGGCGCATTTCAACCAAAAACCCCTTCTCGCTATCTTCACTCTTCACTTGCTATAAACCAGTTGTCCTTGATATCTGGCGCAAACGTCTCGTCATAGTCCTCTCCGTAGCGTTGCGAGAATCCTCTAGCCACAAGCCGAGCTTTGTATCACCATTCCCAATTCCCATCCAGTTTTGTCTTGAAGACCAACTTTGATGAAAGAGCTCGGCGCCCTGGAGGTAATGTTGCTAGTTCCCACACTCCACGCTCCTTAAGAGATGATACCTCATCAGCTGCCAACTTCCGGATCTTTTTTTCACGATCAGGTAACTTTATCACTTGTTTCCACGACGTTGGCTCACGTGCTTGATACAATTTTACTTTGTAAGAAATTTTTCTTTGTGGGATTTCCTAGATTTTTCCTCTGTGATTGACGTACTATCGGAACTATTAGTTTATTTCCGACTGTTACTTCAGTGACTATTGACTCTTGCCTAGTCAACTCTGTTACTTCCTCTAAGTCCACCTCCGTGTCTTGAGGTGTGGTCATGTAGTTCTTATTTACCACCCCTTCTGGCTGAAGACTGATGCCACAAGCTGATTCAACAACATGTGGTTCTTCTGACTCTATGATTATTACGGAACGACTTATACACACCTTGTTTGTGTTTGGGTCCAACAGGTGGAAACCTTTGGTGGCTGTCATACCCAATGAATACACACCTGAATGGCCTTGTCATCCCATTTCTTTCGCTTTTGTTGTGGAACAAGCGAATACACTTTGGATCCAAAAACTCTTATGTGACTTAAATCAGGCTTGTTACCATCCCACAGTTCAAAAGGTGTCTTGTCTACACTTCGGCTGGGTAGACGATTATGAAGGTAATCTGCAGCGCAGACTGTTTTACCCCAAAACCTTTCAGGAAGTCCGGCATCCAGCAGCATACATTTTACCATTTCAACTAGAGATCGATTCTTTCTCTCTGCCACGCCGTTTTGCTGAGGCGTGTATGGCACCGTGAACTGCTGCTGAATCCCTTCATGCTTGAAGAAATTCCGCAGATCTCTGTTGACATACTCTTTCCCATTGTCAGTGCGGAAAAAGGTATGTCCTTGTCCGTACTTCGTTCGAACCATAGCGATGTACTCTTTCACAACATCCACCACTTGACCCTTGAAATTCAGCAGACGGACGAATGTAAAACGAGAGTAATCGTCAATGAAGGTGAGCATACACCGATTCTCACTAGGCGTCGTAGTTGGCATCGGTCCGCAGACGTCGCTATGAACAACTCGCCCGGTCTGGTTGCTCTAGTCTTGCTGGTTGAAAAATCGAAGTGAGCTATAGCAATACAGCAATACAGCAGTCACAGTCTACTTTTGCATCACATTTACCAATGTGTATGCCTTGAGCCAGTCCCTCTGTGAAAAGTCTTCGTAATGGCAGCTGGATCACAGTGGCACATACGTCAGTGCCATCTGTGTATGCTCACTTCACTGCGTACAATTAGTGCTGCTTCGTTGCTTGTCTTGCACTTCCGCCTGAAGAGAGTCCCGTCCAGTTCGCGCATTGCAATGACAGCTGTCTGGTAGATAATATGACACTTGTCGCCCTCGAACGACACTGTGTATCCGGTATGAGTTATTCTCTGACCTGATAACAGCTCGCCATCAAGTTTATGAATGTAGAGCACATCTTTGAGTTCTACTAGCTCCACTCTTCCATTTGGAGCAGTGCACAATATATACCCGCTACCAATGCCTCTGCAAAGATCATTGAGTTGTCCGCCAGGTATACGGCAGTCGTCACAAGTCGCTATGTTGTGAATAACTGCTTGTTGCTCGTCATGTGACTCGTAGCACCGGAATCAACGTACCACCGATCAGCGCCATTCTTGCGTGATCTATTGTTCCATACAGCAAAGGAGAGCTGTGACTTGACGCCGCTGACATCTGCCTGTCTGCGTACCGTGCAATTGGCCGTCTCTTTGCTGAGGTGACTTTTGTATTTTCGACAATCTGCCTTCAGTTGACCTTTTGTTTTACAGAAGTAACACTCACGTTCCTCCTTCTTGGTCTGACCCGATCTGATCGAGTCTTGTATCTTGCGAGAGGTTGTCTGAAGGGCTACCTCAGTGTCACTCTGGTGCAGTGTCGACTCCATACGACGTTGATACTCATCAACTAGCTTGCCCGAGACATATTCAACAGTTAAGTTCTTTTCGTCTCTTCCCTCTAGCGCTGTGACTGCGTAGAGTACGATTCTGGCAAGCTACACAGCATAGCTGCCACAAGGTCATCATCGTCTGTCTTCTTGCCCATACCACGCAGTTGCCCCACAACCACTAACATCGAGTTGAGGTGTGCCTGCATGTAGCCTTGAGTGAATCTCATACCATAAAGCTTCCGCATCAGGTACAACCGGCTGCCAATTGTAGATCGCTCGTGAAGTCTTTGCAGCGTGACCCACATATCCCGGGCCGTCTCAAGCTGTGTGAGGTGAAGTAGCTGATCATCCTCGACAGTCAGACATATTGCTGCTATTGCTTGACACTGGCGTTTTTCATAATCATTTGGCATTGTTTCAGGCCTGGGCTGGTTTACATTGTTCCATAAACCATCTCTCATTAACACTTTTGTTACCTTCAATTTCCATACTTTATAATTAGAATTGTTCAACTTTGTGATCATTTACTCTTCATCACCAATCTTAGTTTGTCTTGTATAATATGGAAAAACACAGACAACTGACAAAAAAATGTAAAAATAGAGCCTATTCACAAATTTTAGTTATCACTTCAAAACCTTCACTTTTAATTACCTTGAAAACCTAGATATCTTGAAAAACTTTTTCACACGCGTAGAGGAAGCTGTAACAGAGCACATAGCCAGAAAAATGAATTGTTTTGCAATAGGTAAATAATAAGTACGTAAATAAGTTTATTTAAAGAAACACGTGAGAGACAAGAAAACAGATTTGGAATTACATTTTCGTACTGGATTGTTTTTTCAACAAAAACCATGGAGACACCATGGTCGCTGCTGGATTACTTTATGTCTTCATAGAGTGAGATGGCGCATTTCAACTAACAATAAACTAGGAAGGAAAGATCCATGCTGGATCCAGTCTTATGAAGGGGATGAAAGGGATTGTTACTACAATGCCGGTACTTATTATGTAGGTGTCCGTGAGGGTGCCGCAGCCAAGCTGCGGTGCGCTTACACACTCAGAATCCTCAAACAGCACGCCCAATCAGGGTGATTTCGAGGTGTAACCCAGCCGACATTCATTTTTTATTTATTTGTTTATTTATTTAGAAATGTTAAATACAGCTTGCCAGGTTAAAATGAAAGACATAACAGTAGACACTAAATAACTATACACAATCATTAAAAGTTAAAACACAATAACAAGACGTACATTGGGAAAGCAGAGACTTTAGTGTTTTTTTATACATTGTACAGGGAGAATATTTCAAGATAAGTTTGTTGAAGATAGAAAGAACACGGTGAGACGTAAAACGTGATATGAACTAGCGAACCGCGCCGGCGGTTGTGTCTGACTGCGCCTTGTGTACATTCAGTGAAGTCCGTCACACAATCGAGAATAAGACATTGAACGCGGAAACTCTTTTCCTCCCATAATGTTAATCTATTGGTATGATATCATGTTGTTGTGATGTGATGTTAAATTAGCATTGATTGTGAGTAATGCTCAATTATAATTGTGTAAAAGTTGGCGAAGGTCATGAATATATACGATATAGAAAAGATGCCCGAGAACTGAACCTTGCGGGCCGACGTTTTTACATTCATGGATGTATGTATGTTGGAATGTTACGCTAGATGGTGTACTCTTTATTTTACATGTTTTTGTGTGAGGTCCGATCAAAATTAGGCTATCCAAATTAGGGCGGGTGCATTTCGACCTAAAGGTTCACTTGAGTCAGTATTTTATCTCACGATGTGCTAATCTACTCTAGCCCGAGGTCGGGGTGAGCGACGGACCCGTATTGGACAGATCTAGCCACAAGAGGCAAGTAAGTAATCGACGTCAGTAAATCACTTCTCTATACGAACGAGTTGAGAGTTGATATCATCTTGTAGGCTTGAATTGTGACCTGAAACAGAAGAACAACTTCAGTAAGTAACTGTGTTTGCAATAAAAACAGGCACACTCTATAGCCAAAGCGTTACATTAGCAAGGACAACTAACACTCCCAGAAGCTTCGATCACAGAAGCCAGACGATCGTAAAAGAGTGAGTCCTAGTTTTTAATTAGTTACAGTTTTAGTTTATTTACTGCGTCCCTCTACTAGGGTTGATCGAAGTCTCAGGCCTATGCTGTACAGAATCAGCCACAGGCGGGAAGGGGATAAGGATCACTGTCACTAGGTTCGTATTGAATAAATTACTCTCACACTTATAGTTAAAACCTAGGGAAGGTCACGTGTTTGCCTCATTCCTCTCTTTCATGATAAGCAGAATTGATCCGAACCAAACTCTACCCCGAGCCCAGACGAGGGAGTCTCTAGACAACATAACCACGTGCAAAACTACTCAGGACTCAGGCTGAACTTATGTTTCTAGGTTTATTGCATTGAGTGATCATCAGCAATCACTTACCACCCCTCTTACCTAGTTATGTTGCGACATTCTTATTGTGGAAGGGCACGTAAGCAGAACTTAGAAATAACTTTTTAAAAGGAACGCGTGCCTTTTATAACAACAGTAACAAGGACAGTTTACAGTTACTACTCGTTAAGAATTTGCGAAGCAACTGAAAATATAAATGCTCTCAAAAATGTCGCCCCAAAAAACCTTTAAAAAGGTTATAATATAATACAATTATTAGATTCCGCGTACCATACGAGATTATCTTTCTGTAAATAACAGGCATGTTGCATGAACATTAATATATATCTCTGTTAGGCCTACTCGCCCGACAATGTTTCCTGCAAAGTTTAACTTGAAAATAATCTTTAAATATTCATTGTAACTTTTCAAATAAATAAATAAATTGTATTTAGAGTCTACCCACTCAGTTATATAACTGATTTTCAGTGGGGGACAGTAAATCAAAGCGACCAAGCCAACCCTGTAGGCCCCGACGTTTTTACCTTTTCTTTTTTTTAGTTACCTTGTTTATTATAAAGTTTGAATGTTCACATTTTTAATATATACTTTTAAAGGCAAGTTTAAGGTAAAAGTCAAGGTAAAGTTTAATAGTGACTTCAAATAACTATTTGAAAAGAGCGAGCAGATCTCTCACCTCTGAGAAGAGCTTCAGCGATAGAGGGTCGAGGCCAGTTGGTTTGAACACCACGGGGACGTTGGTTCGAGTCATCAAGATCAGCATGGCCTTCTTGAAGGTCGGCGAGGCTCCGGTCCAGTCGGTAAAGTAGATGGCTTCACCGACCGCCTGGCTCTACAGTAGAGGACAGACAGAGATCAGTTCAGGGCAATTTAGAGAAGGTGTGTTCTGTTTTTCCGGTATGGCATGGCCAGAGGCTCGTTTCCCATCTGGGGCAAACTTTTACGGCAATTACTATGAATCAATAGTATTTACTACATTACCTCTGTAGTGATGACGTTGGCCATGAAGTTGTGCATGAAGTACAAAGACATAACCTCCAGCGAGTAGGCCAGGAAAACCACCTCGTTCAGACCAAAGCTATCGACCTGTTGACAGTAACCAGATTTAGTTGATTTGGTGTCCTTTCGGTCACATTGCTCGTCTCGCCACTGTAGCCCAAGGAATGTGGGTTGGACGGCCCCTTGCTGGACAGACCCAGTAAGAGAAAAAGGGAAGGATGCAGGACTTTTCATGTTTTTATGTTCATGTTGTGTCGTAGTCAACGTGGAATTTGAGGTGTCCCCGAAGACGACTGCAAAAGCTCGCTTCCAGTTTTGGGGAGTGATACTTATAAACTATTCTTTTTAGTTGCTGATGTTGACGACATGGACTTTGCTTCTTTCCAAGCCAAGCAATCGACAGTGGAATGTTCTTCACTGAATTTTTCCACATGCACTGAACCCCCCACCCTCCTGACCACGTGTCTCTGTACCCATGAAAACCAAATGGAGCAGCTTTACGGAAAAACCCCGTTTAGTCTGCACAACACGGCTCTGAACGTGCAGTAGGCCTACAGTCTGAACATACAACCTAAAACTCACGGTAGTGAAGTACATGGCCGTTACCCCCAGGGTGACTATGTTGACGCCAAACATGACCGCAAGGTAATAGTCGAGGCAGGTCGCAACATCTCTTGCGATTCTATAAAGAAGAATAATATTATTTATTTAATATCCTAGACATACTAGCAGCCTTCTGGTCTGTGAACTGCATGAGTTAATTTGTTTGTTTGGGAGCATTGACCCATGCTGTACAGATCCAGTCAGACAAGAGGAGAGATGGGAGATTTTTTGTGTCTAGTGATGGTCATCAAGACCTTCCAGAGCACGCCCCTTGCTTAGGGCAGTTGAGTTCTCCCCTTCTTACTATCTGATGTTTGCAAGAAAGGTTTTGCAGTATATTATTTTCCTTGTACGATTGGCAACTTCTATCCCGGTACATGACAAAGATACAAAGATATTATAATCTATAAAATAGCGTTGTTGAGAAAACTGGTATTGTTACTTACCTAAGAACCTTGGCGTGCAGCTCAACGATCACCGAGAGTTCCTTGACCATCTCTCTGTCCAGCTCGTCAGCAGCTACGTGATCCTCCTCGTCCCTCATCCGGCGGGCTCTGTCCAACACCCGGCCAGGCAGGCTCGCGTCCCACAGGGTCGGGTCGGCTCGCGGTCTGTTTGGTTGGGACGGGGGAGAAGACGATCAGATGCCGGCACTCTAGTCAAGTGCTGAAGATGCTCGACCCTCCGCCGGTTGATCGGAACTCGGTGGCTGTGTCCTACCAGCTGATGACGTGTCACCCTCCTCCCGTAGCTCGATGTCCTAGCGGCTCTCATCCGACGTAGCCTGGGATTCTCCCTGGTGAGCTCACGGTCACCGAGGACGGCTGCCTTCGGACTCTTTTCCCTAACTAACTTGATTGACATGGATTTCAAATTCTGAATTTTTCTTATGACAATCTTGAAAAATGTTCTTACATGAATGAGTGTACTAGTGATAAAAGATATTAAAGTCATTGCGTTGATATGGTTAACAATTGTTTGTAAAGCTCTTACGGTGACGACGATTTCGTAGTACGGAGTCTGAGATACGTTAAATGGGTACCATTCCCTGGAAACATCAAGAACATAAAGTTAAGAATATGGCAGTGTTCTCGTCGTGTGATGTCTCCCTGCAAGTGAACTTGACTCGGGTGCAGTCCGCGTTTAGGTATGGCTGTATTTTATTTCTGGTTATATTTATGTAAACCGCACCTACCTTATCATCATCTTCCTGTTGGGCACCAGATAGAAGATATGCAACAAAATCACGGATCCGCAAAATACCGGAAGAACGGTCATGTGAAGGTATTTCGTAAAATTTTCACAAAACAAATCCGTTTTACGTAGGATTTTCGCTTCTTCTACAATATCTAAACTCACTCTTGCAATTTTAGTCATTGAATCGGACGTGGTTTTTATACTTTCCTTTTGAAATAACATAGAATAGTAACCGGCCAAAATGACTGCGTTTGGAATGAAAAAGTAAAAATTTTCGATAACGACTTTTTTATCCTCCCAAAACATGACCATTCCCATGGGGAAAATAAATAACGTAAGAAGTATCATACCACACATATTGGATTGGCTTTGGACATTGTTTAAATAGTGTACAGTTAGACGCAAGACGCGATACTTGAATAGCAGGCGTGCAAACCACGGGCTGTAGTATTGCAGGTAGTAGTCAAGGTCGGGCTCGGGGTCTTCGTACCACAGACCTGGAAGAAGAATACAAATTGTCATAAGCAGGTGTGCCATATCCCTTTCTAAAATATTGCAGTTAGATTTGATGGTCGGAATGGGAATGGGTTTGTTCAAGTGGTTTTGGGTTTGTTTGGTGTATGAAGACGTCAACCTTTGTCATATGCCCTAGTGTAGCTGAGGGAATATGGAAAGGACAGCGCCCGTGCCTGACATATCCAGCCACAGGACGGGAGCGGGAATCTGGCTCTTTATTTTTACTCCTTGTCGACGTCGGTGAGAAAATTTAATTAAATTTATCTTTTGTGATACACTCTTCTTTGTTTTGTTGGCTGCATTGTGAACCATATATTATTAATTAATGCACAAATATTATGGCGTCCTCGAGTGGTAATTATTGCACCTACCTTGCCAGTAGACCAGCTTCACGACTAGGGCCATGACCTTGAAACCACCATTTTGTTTTACCAAGGTCGGCGCTTCTAGGGATGCCATGACCTTGGAAGCTTAACTTACTTTTCGTTATACTTCCACCGTTCAAGTTGTTGCCTTGTTGGAAAATATTTAATGTTGGTGGAAATATTGACCAGTCTTGAGCAAACGTGGTTCTTTTTACATTCACTTTTACTAACGCACTCTGACTGTTGTAGGTAAGATATTGGAGTGAGTGTTGTACATGTTCAATTTGCACTTTCAACGTTGCCTTACCAGCAGGAATAAATTATAGAAAGGAACAATTCACGTTACATTGGTAATAGAAGGGAAATCGCTGAAGTAGCCAACTTTTTGTATTTTATATCACCACAACTCCGGGTTGATGCGTAAGGTTTTAATGATTATGTCTTCAAAGTTCAAACCCAACTGTTAACCTGTACAAAATTGACCATACACGTCAATATATCAGTCTCGAAGAGTCATTGTGGTGGTCGTACACAGAAGACTTAAATACTCAATTATGCTTGCACATACACCAAAATTATTTTAAATGCTTAACTCAAATAATGCATTATTGGAAAGTGAGTAGGTCCCCCACACTTTTCTTGGTAACTTTGCATTTGTAGGAGTCGCCTTCTAGTTTAATTCCATACTAACTGGGTTCTCAGTACATAAGAACTTAATAAAATTTAAAGATAAAATCAACCAACACATTTAGTATAAACACAAGGAGTCAACTGTTACAGAGTACGGTTGACCGAGTACTGTCAGCATGACATTGTGTCATCTATCAAAAGAAATTGATTGAAAACAATATGTAGAAAAATTGTTACACTGCATTGCGTGTACAGGACAAATTAATTCGGAATACGTGGGAAGGCCATCATATATGCATGGAAATATCGTAATAAACCAATAATTATGAATTGAAAACTGATTTGACGTTTTATGAATAGGGCTAATTCGATGGAAATATTCGTTTGCTCCACAAAGAAAATATTCATGTTGATTATTTATTTAAAAGGTGCACAAAAAATCTATGGTTTGAAATTCTAAACTTTGCAGGGAAAAGTGAACTGTCATATGGCAAAAGTAACAAGAGTTGCTTACAATATGACGGTGATCAGTTTGGGCGCGTCAACCGTATAGTCATAATGCGCCAGTCTAGCCTAGATAATGAGGGGAGGGCAGACCCATGCTGGACAGATCCAGCAACAGGCAGCGAGAAGAGGGGTGCGTCTCGTGCCGCGTTGTCTTTATCAACGTTCGTATCGTCATTGTCGTCGTCGTTGGGGTGGGTGATGAGGGAAATTATGTATTCAGTAGACTTATTAACTGGGTATGAAATTATCATAAGATGAAAGAGTTTTTCATAATGTCTGTGCAAGGTCAGCAATTTCTGCCCTTAGAACTTTTATTGGAGCTGCAGCCGGTCTATGACTTGCCTCCGCGCACCCCCATCCCCCTACACCGCAATCACCCCCCTCACTCAAGCCCTCTTGTCTGGACACAACTTGTGTATGTCCAGTTTTGTGGCTTGATTCCACCATATAGTGATGAAGTATTCATGCCTGTGATCACTTCGTCAGGAAGTTATAGAGTTGCGTAAAATGACTTTGCCCTTGACTCGAATTTAAATCATTCACAATATTTAAACATGTAATTCCCTCGTGTTGTAACACAGCCATATCGCGATATCCCGTAAAACTGGAGTAGTAGCCTATACATTAAACAGTAATAGTTATTTTATATACGCCGTTGGTAAAAATGAAATACGTTCTAATGCGCCACTATAATATATAGCTTATAGGGGATATATGGAGGAAAGTCCTATGCTGGTCAGAACCGGCCACGGGTACGGGGAAATAAGGGGGGTTTTCATGTCGCGGTTGTCATCGTCACTGTCATCGTTTGTGTTCATAGTCGTCGTCGGGGAGGTCGTCGTGGAATGGGTATAGGTCCCCGACGACGACTGCCAGAGCTCGCAAGTTTCCGGGAGTAATATGAAATATGGCCCTCCTACTCGCTTGCCGATGTTTGATGTAAACTTTGCTTCTCTTTACGCCTTATACGATCGATAGAGGAGGCCCATTCTAACCCGGACCCAGACGTTTTTTTTTTCACGTCAACTGTTAGGCCATAATGCGGTACTCTATCCTATGATAAGCTAGGGAGGAAAGATCCATGCTGGATCCAGTCTTATGTAGGGTAGGAAAGGGAATGTTACCGCGTTCTCAACACATGACTCGCTCACTCGTGTAACAACGACTTTGACATTTTCCTAGTGTTATATCTCGAAAAATTTTGCACATGTTTTGTAATGCATACAATACTACGGAAAACACAGCCAGTACGAAATACGAGTAAAGTTTGTAAGGTTTACTCAATCTTCCAGTGGAATTTTCTGAGCGTGGATATTTGTTACAGCTTAGCCACTGCATACACCGCCTAACAAACATGATTCGATACAAATGACGCCTTTAAAAAGAAAACCATTGTCTTTAAATTAAATTCAAACATATTTTCACCCTATTTTCAATTTTCTTGTAGATTAAAATCGCAACGGATTTGGCTCATTTTCTTAGCAGTTCTCTATACGAAAACGCCAAACTCCTTGATGGACGAGTAAGCTAGCTATGTGTTGAGTACCCTGCAACATTCCTTTGCAGCTGTAATCATTAATCAAGTCGAGGCCATCTCTGTAACTGCTGCGATCGTAATGCACGCAGACGCGGGTGACACCTGAAACGGAACAATGAAAACATATCACATTGCCAACGCCAAAAGTATTAAAGCTTTATAGATTCCAAAAAATGCATTAGAAAGGTCTATTCGTGCACGCTATTTCGTCTACATACGATCTGCATCCATTATTTATGCTCCTCAAATCACAACCAATTTAGAAAAGTTCTGTGTAACTTATTTTTAAAAGTTAGCAGGGCTTAATAAAATTTCATTTTTATTTTTATATTGTCAACATTCACTGTAGTTACATTTGGGGGAAAAAGTATTTTTAAGCAAATTTTTCGTTTAAAAAATTAAGTAGAATTTATTTTCTGTAGGTTGGATTCCTGCAGATTTTGATGTCCATGTAACAGCTCTCTATCTATTAGACCTAGACGTTGGTGTAGACGTTTGTCAAAATCGGACCAGTAGTTTGGCCCCTGCGCGTTGAACACACAGAAAGAAAGTCAGACAGACAGACATAAACAACAAAGTGCAGCAAACCTTGCCATAGAGACTTCACTCACTGCGCTCGTCAAATTAGGAAAACGCCAAAGTTGTTAAACAAGTGAGCGAGTCATGTGTTGAGTACCCGGGAACATTCCCTCTCCCATTCCTACACTGGGGAACGCCATAGTCGTTGCTGGACGAGTGCGCGAGTCTTGTGTAGAATATACGGGTACATTTAAATTTAAATTTTCATTTTATTTTGTGTTATTTTTAAGAAGAATCAAATAATTTTCGAACCTTCAAGAGCGGTTATTAAACAGCTGTGGGTCATCAAGTCGAGACTTGTCTAGCTAGCTGCTACTGTTGCGTTCGCTATATCGCTTGCGCACGCGGACGCGGGCGACACAAACATATCACATCGCCGACGCCAAAGTATTAAAAGATATTAAGATTCCCAAAAATGTTTGAAAAAGGTCAATTTATTTACCCCATTTCAGCTCCACATGATCTGCATCCATCTTGAATGCTCCTCAAATCACATCCAATTTAGTAAAGCTCTGTAAAACTTTATTTTTCGTAAGTTGGCAGGGCAAGATAAAATTTTGTCAGTTGACAACATTCATGGTGGTAACATTGGATAGATTTTTTTAAAGCAAACCTTTTCTTTTTCACAATTTAATTTCTTATACGTTAGATTCCTCCAGAATTTGCTGCTATGTTGACAGCTCTATATCTATTGGATCTAGACGTTCGTGTGAAATTTAGTCAAAATCAGACAAGTTGTTTGGCTTCTGCGCGTCGAATACACATACAGACATTGCATACATACACATACATAAACACATACAGAAATAAGCACAAGAAAGTGCCTCATGCCTTAGAGACTTCGTTTGCTGCGCTCAATCGTCCAATTATGTGTGGATAACAAAGAAACCAGTCACAAACAAGCAACAGCTATCCAATAACAGGAATATCAAAATAATAAGAGTTATTGAAGAAATGAGGGGAAATGAAAAGGAGCGTCATGAAGACAGGTATTCCAATCATGGAATCTTCAAATGTCAGCAAGCTTTATTAACAAGAAAAATTTCAATATTATATTTTTAATGAGTGTTATTGAATAAGATTATTTAATTGATGCCGGTACTTTACTTATTATGTAGGTGTCCATAAGGGTACCGCAGCCAAGCCGCAGTGCGCTTACATGAGGTGTCACCCAGCCGACATTTATTTTTAATTATTTATTCAGAAATTTTCAAATACAACATGCCAGTTTAAATTGAAACGTAACAGTAGACAACAGTTATAACAATACATAATCATGGGAATTTTAGACACAATAACAAGACATGATAGGGAAAGCAAAGAGAATTCGATGTCTTTTTTAAAAACATTGCACAGAGAGAATATTTAAAGGTAAGTTTGTTGGAAGATAAGTTGTTGAAGATAGAAAAAAAGACGGTTAGACATGAAACGTAATATGAACTTGTGCATGTGTGTCAGACTGTGCCTTGCACACATTCAGTGCAGTCCGTCACACAACCGAGAACAAGACATTGAACGCGGAAACTCTTTCTTCCCATATTGCTATACAACAGAGCGCGCATGCGCAGTTAATGAAGCCAGAAATATATTGGAAATCATTAAAGCCGTGATGTTATTAGAATTGACTGTGAGTAATGCTCTATTACAATTGTGTAAAAGTTGGAGAAGGTCATAAATGTAGACGATATAGAAAAGATGCCCGAGAACTGAACCTTGCGGGACTCCGTTTTGACATTCATGGATGTATGAAGGAATACCATGCTATAGATGGTGTACCATTTATTTCACATGTATTTGTGTGCGGTTCGATAAAAATTAGGCAATCAAAATTAGGTCGGCGCATTTAAGGCCTAAAGGTTTACTTTCGTCAGTATTTAATCTCATGGTGTGCCACTCTGCTGAAACCCAGCGTCGGGGTGGGAGTCGGATGTGTGCTGGACAGATCCAGCCATCCGAGGGAAGTGCGCTATGACGTGAGGAACTTCACTCACTTCACGAACGAGTTGAGAGTTGATATCATCTTGTAGGCTTGAATTGTGACCTGAAACAGAAGAACAACTTTAGTAAGTAACTGTGTTCACTATGACAACCACAGTCCTGAGCCTGAGGACACTGACGATCTTAAAAGAGTAGTTTTTAACCGTTAAAATTTAAATTTTTATCGTGGGAAACCTGTTACAGGGTGCAATTAGCCCCTCTTTAGGTGAACTAGGTATGTACGGATAGACTAGGAAAACGCTAAAGTCCCGCCGCGTTGATGGATGAGCGTTTTTTTTGTAAGGTTTTTTTTGCGTTTTGTGCGTTTGTTTGCACTTTTCCTTTGCAAGTGCTTTTTGAATGCATTGTGGAGGTGATTGTTGTCAAGTTTCTATTGTTATTTGTTAATTGGTATTATAAACTTCAAAAAACTCATATTAAAACCTTAATTTCTGTAGATTCTGACTAATTTTTTCAACTTTTTCTTTCAAAAGGTACTACATCACCATAACCTTAATGTCCATGTGAAATCTGAACGTTGTAGCCCTACCCGTTTGGTCAGAATCGGCCCAAATGTGACGAAAATATCGCACTAAAAATTGAAAAACTAATATTAAAACCTTTATTTCTATGGATTCTAGCTAACTTTTTCAACTTTTTCTTTCAAAAGGTACTACATCACCATAATCTTAATGTCCATGTGAAATATGAACGTTCTAGCCCCACCCGTTTGGTCAGAATCGGCCCAAATGTCACGAAAATATCGCACTAAAAATCGAAAAAAAATCGTAAAAGTACGATATTTATGAGAAATATTTCTTCGATTGTACCCAAAAACAATACACCTCTAAGTTCAGAGAAAACGAAGGTCCGGTCAAATTTCATCAAGATCGCGTATGCCGTTTGCCCGGAATCGAGCGAACAAACAGACGGAAAAACAAAAAAAAAAAAAAAAAAAAAAAAAAAAAAAACACCCGAGCTAAATTTTTTGGGGGGTCAGTGAAATTGAAGTCTTCGCTTCCGCTCGCTACGCTCGCTCGCTCATCCAAAAATTGTGAAGGGATGTCCGATGGCTTTTTAAGAGGACTCAATCCCTTGCATTCGCCTTAACGACTGAGGAAAACCTCGGAAAAAACCTTCAGTCAGGATTGCAGGTCTCGACGGGATTCGAACCCGGGACCTCCGACCTCCCGAATCAGAGTCGAGCGCTTCGCGCCCGAGCCAACACTGTCGGTTTTCACCGTTACAGTTTCAGTGTATTTATTGCGACCTTCTTACCTAGAGTGGATCAGAGTCACAGGCCTATGCTGTTCAGAATCAGCCACAGGCGGCAGATGGAGTGCGGTTCAGTGCCACTAGGTTTGTAGTGGTTAAATTACTTGCACACTAACAGGTCACAACTAGGGAAGGTAGCGTGATTGTCTCTTTCCTATCTTTCACGATAAGCATAGTCTGTCCAAGACAAACTCTACCCCGGGCCCAGAACAGGTAGTCTAGACAACATAACCTAACCACCCCACTGCAGGGACCTTTGTACAAAACTACTCTGGCTAAACTTATGTTTGTAGGCTAACTGCATTAAGTCTATCATCAGCAACCACTTACCACCCCTCACACCCACTTATGTCGTGACATTACTTATTCTTGA
This sequence comes from Sweltsa coloradensis, assembly GCA_024449915.1. Classification (NCBI taxonomy): domain Eukaryota; kingdom Metazoa; phylum Arthropoda; class Insecta; order Plecoptera; family Chloroperlidae; genus Sweltsa; species Sweltsa coloradensis. The sequence goes on from JAMZAV010004933.1 coordinate 21,593, forward strand.
AGGGCACTAAGATTAAATTTGGCTTGTAGTCAGAGCTGAGAAGATACTTTAAGAGTAACAAGTGCCTTTTATAACAGCAGTAACTGGAATAGCTCACAGTTTCTACTCGTTAGGAACTTGCAATGCAACTGAATAAAAGTTTTTTAATTCTCTAAGACGTATGCAAATTATTTTTTTATTGTCAATAACATCTATTTCGTACAATTATATAATTCGTGACATGATTTTATATTTCAGTAAATAAAAAGCATAATTATTATATTATATTAATTTATTATAACTCTGCTAGGCCTACTCGCCTAACAATTTGTCCTTCAAAGAATCATTAAATATTCATTGTAACTTTTCAGTTACTTTTTCATCATGAAGTTTTGATGTTTACATTTTTAAAAGATACTTTAAAGGATATATGTTACTAAAATGTTAAAAAGTTAACAAGTATTTGAACAGAGCGAGGCGATCTCTCACCTCTGAGAAGAGCTTCAGCGAGAGAGGGTCGAGGCCAGTTGGTTTGAACACCACGGGGACGTTGGTTCGAGTCATCAAGATCAGCATGGCCTTCTTGAAGGTCGGCGAGGCTCCGGTCCAGTCGGTAAAGTAGATGGCTTCACCGACCGCCTGGCTCTAGGTACAAACAAGTCCTGGTGAACAATATAATTGTGAGGAAATTATTTGGACTATTTATTTTATTTTTTACAACAGTGATTAGATCTCAAATAATTTCCTTTCATTGACCAAGTAACCTGTTCTACTTGTTTCTCATTTATAATGGTCAGACTTGAGTTGGAGAAGATTTCTTTCCATGGATGTATGTATAACTAGGAAAACGCTTAAGTCCCGCCGCGTTGTTTGATGAGCGTAATTGGTGCATTGAGCTGCCATGTGTTATGCGGATTTACTGTTGTTCTGTGAAAAAATCATTACTAAGTTGAAGATATTTTTAAAATTTAATTTAATTTAATAAAAAATTAATTTAATTTAATAAAAAAATAACTTAAATTTTAATTTTTTTTAATGATTCGTAATTTTAAAAAAGGAAAAAATCGTAATATTGAAATTTTCATAAGAAATAATTATTCGATTGCGCACAAATTTTACACGAATATATAAATTCATAATATTAAGGATCTGTAAAAAAATCATTACAATCGGATAAAGCATGTAGGTGTTATAAGCTGAAGAAATTTTAAAAATGGAAAAAAAGTCGTAAAATTGCGATTTTCGTAAAAAATATTTCTTTGATGACGCTCAAAATTTACACGAATATATCAATTCATAAAACTAAGGTTCTGTGAAAAAATCATTACAATCGGATAAAGCATGAAGGTGTTGTAAGTCGAAGAAATTTAAAAAAAAATCGAAAAAAATCGTAAAATTGCGATTTTCATGAGAATTTTTTTTCGATTGTGCTCAAAAACGTGGCAGTTCTAAGTTCAGAGATTTCGAAGACCTCCATAAAATTTCATCGCAATCGGAGTATCGGTTTAGCCGGAATCAAGCTAACAAACAGACAAAAATACAAAAAAAAAAGAAAAAAAAAACATTCCGGATTTTTTTCTCCAGTGTAGTGAAATGGAATCTTCGCTTCGCTCGCTACGCTCATCCAATTATTTAATTAACAGATGTCTTATTCAGATACTAAAATTTATTTAAAATGGACGACAACTAAATACAACTAATTACATTAATGCACAATAAAAATTTGTCAACTAAAACTAAACATTGTTGATACTGATAATGTAAAATGATATACAAATTTATAATGATTTTCATTCACTTCACTTTTTGAACTCATCATTGTGCCATTTTTCACGTACAAAGAAACAAACACTAACAAAATTCCCATCTTTAAATATACCGCATAAATATACCCCAAGATAATAGTCGCAATAAAATAATACGCACTGCACATTTTCCGCTTTCATGGCCAATATCGTGAATATAATAAATGCCTCTAGCGGGCTGGTAATCCCCGTATGACAGGGTGGATTTAGCAGTATCGCTCCCCTACTTTGACCCTCACACCCCTACATTGGGTAACTACAAGTTTTTAGGCGTCCATGATTCATTTCACCAGATAAGCCTTGTCGCCGGCGGTGCGGCTATTGTCATGGTAAACCTCTGCAATGCCGCCCAAGGTTCTACGGAGAGGGTTGAAACGTATTCGAAACGGATATAGATCTTTCTAACTCGGCAGTTAGTCGTTACTGTTACTGTCTGAATGTAGGGTGAATTTTAGTTGGAGTTTCTACGAATCGAGTAAACTTTCCTCGTTTCACACTTGGAGAGTTTTGGAGAGTTTAGGAGAATTTTTTAATGACTTTTTTTTTATAACTAGGAAAACGCTTAAGTCCCGCCGCGTTGTTGGATGAGCGTAATTGGTGCATTGAGCTGCCATGTGTTATGAGGATTTTCTGTTGTTCTGTGACAAAATTATTACAAAGTCAAATAATTTTTTTAAATTAAATTAAATTAAATTAAATAAAAAATTGACTTTATTTTTTAATTTTTTTTATGAATCGTAATTTAAAAAAAGGAAAAAATCGTAAAATTGCGATTTTCATAAGAAATAATTATTCGATTGCGCTCAAATTTTACAAGAATATATTAATTCATAAAATTAAGGTTCTGTGAAAAATTCATTACAATAGGATAAAGCATTGTTTAAAAAAAGAAAAAACGTGGAAAATTTCGATTTTCATGAGAAATAATCTTTCGATTGCGCTCAAATTTCACACGAATATCTTAATTCATAAAATAAATGTTTTGTGAAAAAATCATTAAAATCGAATGAAGCATGTAGGTGTTATAAGTCGAAGAAATATTTAAAAAATTGAAAAAATTCGTAAAATGGCGATTTTCATGAGAAATAATTTTCCGATTGCGCTCAAAAACGTGGCAGTTCTAAGTTCAGAGATTTCGAAGGTCTCCATAAAATTTCATCGCAATCGGAGTATCGGTTTAGCCGGAATCGTGTTAACAAACAGACAAAAATACAGAAAGAAAGAAAGAAAAAAAAAAAAAAAAAAAAAAAACATTCCGGATTTTTTTCTCCAGTGTAGTGAAATGGAATCTTCGCTTCGCTCGCTACGCTCGCTACGCTCATCCAATTAAACGAGGGAGCGGAGCGACTGAGTGTCTCCATTCAACTCAAACTGCGCTTATTCTTGTGGTTGGGTCTATGGGTATGTGTGTATGTTCATCGAAAATCAGCCGAATCGCAGAATAGATTGCGCTGAAATTTTAAACAGACATCCGGTACGAGTTTACTGAGAACTGCTAACAAAATCAGCTAGATCAATTGCGATTTAAACCTACAAGAAATTATAAATTGAAAAATAGAATGCCAATGTGTAGGGATTTTTTTAACGACAATGGTTTTGTTTTCGAAAAAAGATTTGTTGTTTGTTATTTGCCTCTGTTAAGTGCCGTGCCCGAGGTTTATCGAATGTTGCACGTCAAGGTACCCCCAAATTTAGCTCGTAGATTGAGTAAACCTTGCAATATTTTCACGTATTTCGCACTGACTATGTCTTCCATGGTATTGTCACAGATGATAGCCTACACTTCGTGTTATGCATTTCAAATCATGTTAAATAGTTTTTAAAATACAGTTCAGAAATTATAAAATCTTTCCCGACCAGGGGATTGAACCCAGGTCTCCCACATTTCGGGTATAAGGGCGCCTTAGCCAACTAGACTAGGAAAACGCCAAAGTCGTTGTAAGATGAGTCAGCGAGTCATGTGTTGAGTACCCGGGAACATTTGCATTCAAAATTGATTATTATATTGGTATAAATAATAGAGATTTTAAGTTTAGTTGGTATAAGGGCGATTCAACTTGTTTGTTTGTTTGTTTGTTTGTTTGTTTGTTTGTTTGTTTGTTTGTTTGTTTGTTTGTTTGTTTTATTAGCCTGTTGATAGGTACATAGTACAAATATAGGCATCGTCACGTGATACTAAGCTAGATATAGTCTGATACAATAATAAAAAAAAGATATTTACATAAAGTGATAATGTTAGATCTAAGTAAATAGTACATAATTTTGTATATTGTACATCGTACAGATATAACATTGTCACGTTATACTAAAATAGATGTAGACTAATACAATGGTAGAATATTTAAATATATAGATATTATTAGGCCTACGTAATTTTACATATTTACAAGAACCAGGGGAGGAACACTTGGTTTGACTGGGTGTATGGGTCAGATATTCCTGCAATGTATAGAAACTGTTTTCAACAAGGAAAGATTTCAGGTTATGCTTGAATGAGGTATCGGATGAGGAGGACAGCACTTTATCTGGGAGTTTGTTATAGAGGATGGATGACAGATAGTGAGGGCCTTTAGAAAATAGGGATAGATTGTGGGAGGGAAGATGAATAAGTTTGGAGGCTCTAGTTAGGTGGCTATGTATCTGGGAGTTTTGTATAAAGAGAGAGGGGTTTTGGCGAACAAAGGTTCCATAATGCTCCACTCTAGCCTATGATAGGCTAGGGAGGCCTAAGGTAGGGGATGGAAATGAATGTTACGTGGTACTCAACACATGGCTCACTCACTCGTTTAACAACGACTTTGGCGTTTTCCTAGTTAAATAAAGGCAACTTCGCTATACCTATCGTGCATTCTAGCGACTATGACCCACCGCTGGCTGAATATATTATCTTTCAGTGAAACTCTCGTCAATTGTAAACACTATTAACACACATAATAATTATTTTACCTTCGTATTTATAAATATATATAAATGTCGTTTTGGCTTGTTCAGAAACAAGATAAAAATACACGAACATTTTGAAGTAAATGCAAGTTATTTTTCATGTATGTAACACGGTAAGATGGATTTTTTAAGTGCAGACGCGACATCAGAAACTCGGGCGCTTCAACCAAATAGGCCGCCTGTGATATATTGTATCGCAAAATTTCATTTTTAATATTAGGCCTACATGTTTAATATGAATTTAATGACAAATACCGCGTTTTAACATATGACATGATATTTTAATTAAACGAGGGAGCGGAGCGACTGAGTGTCTCCATTCAACTCAAACGGCTCTCATTCTGTGATTCTGTCTGTCTGTCTGTACGTCGAAAATCAGCCGAACCGCTGAACAGATTGCGCTGAAATTTTAAACAGACATCCGGTACGAGTTTACTAAGAACTGTTAACAAAATCAGCTTGATCAACTGCGATTTAAGCCTACAATAAATAAAAATGTGATTTTTAATAATAATAATAATAATAATAATAATGATAATAATAATAATAATAATAATAATAATAATAATAATAATAATGGCATTTGTTTCGTAGCAGTTAGCGGGACGTGGTTGACGTGGCCTGCATGGCCTAGTGGTAACCATTTAGCCTACCGCACGGATGGATGGGCTTCGATACCCGTCAGTTCTAACTTTTTTATATTTTTACACCCACATATTATTTTTGAGGGGTGTTAAATGGGAAATAAAAATTAGGTAATTTCGTTTTATCTTGGAAATTTGTTAATGTTTCACGCTAATACGTTTTGAATACGATTCGCATTTTGAATGTTCAATTTAAATAATAATTGTGGCAAGCAGAGTGAGTTCCTGAGGTGACCAGACGGTCCGGTTTTAGAAGTCAAAACACTTGGCTAACTCACTCGTTTAACAACGACTTTGGCGTTTCCCTAGTTATACCATGAAGCATCATTACCTCTGTCGTGATGACGTTGGCCATGTAGTTGTGCATCAAGAACAACGACATAACCTCTAGCGAATAGGCTAGGAACACCAGCTCATTAGGACCGAATTTATCAACCTGTTGACAAAGACCAGATTTAATTAGTTTGGACAACCTGTCAATGAACACACTGAAAGGAAGCAATTGGTATTGTGTACAACATCAAGTGTGATTATTAATCCATTACTTTCACAAGTTTCAACAATGAAAGGCAGAGGCCACAATATAATCGTCCCCCCCCCCCTACTTTCCCATCGGCAGAAGAATAGACTTGGTCAAATTCTACTACCAGTGGGGATAGTAAAAATTATAATGTTTTCGTATTAGAAGAACAGGTTTCTAAGGATTTGGGAATACATTAGAAGAGTTCACTTGGTGAAGATATTTAATGTAACCAGTGGTGGCTCGCGAAATATTGTGTAAGATTATGAAAATAAACGAAGTGTTTGCCCTTTATCACCCACCACTTCACCACTTCACGTAGGACACTAATGTAAGGAAAGGCGGACTCTTTTTAAGTTCAGATGTTGTGGTGTCCACAACTCCCATTTGGCTTTCAACGCTACAATACAATCCGATAGTGGGTCGGTAGGGGTAGAAGTTACGGGAACGCATTAGACAATGGACAAAGTGAAAGGTGCTGGTAGTTTGAGTTTATTTGGATTAAGGGCGCGACAACCGTTAGGTCATAATGCGCCACTCTAGACTCGGGGATCTGGGCAGGAGAATCCCATGCTGGTCAGAACCAGCCACGGTGAGTGGGGGGTGGGGGAGAACCCCCCGTTCTCGCGTTGCGGTCGTCATCGTGTTTGTCATCGATTTTGTCTTCATAATCGTCGTCGGTTGGGAGTCTGCTGCCTTCAGGAAGTTTAACTAAGGCCCACATCCATCAAACTTCGATTGACATGCTCGGATACTAGTCCAGGATTGCTCCTGGTCTGATAACTCGAACGCCAGTCTGGTAGCGTCATTGACTTTAAAGAGTTTGCCGTGCTTATCTCCCATCCACTCCGACCACTTACTGTGCAGGCCAGACCACCTTTCGTACGCAACTGGAATCTTAGCTTGAACAAAATTATACGTTTTACACACAAAATATTTAGTTTACGGGGAAGAGCAGAAAATTCTCAAGGTAATGACATATCTTAAAAATGTGTAACAAATAATTTAATGATAAGAAACGAATAAAATATACCGTGGAATGTGTTTTGGCCGGAAACCGGGAGACAATTAGCCTTAAATCTGACAGTGAAACTTTACGAACATGTCCTTTGTAGTCTGCACAACACGGATCTAAACGTGCAACATTGTCTGAACATACAACCTCACACTCACGGTAGTGAAGTACAAGGCCGTAACCGCCAGGGTGACAATGTTGACGCCGAACAAGACCGCCAGGTAATAGTCGATGTACGTCGCAACATCATTTGTGATTCTATAAAGAAGAAATATATATTATTTATTTGATATACCAGTAGCCTTCTCGGGCTTTGAACAGTATGAGTTAATTTGTTTTCTTAGAGCATCAATTGACGGTCATAATGTCCGACAATATTGTAAGGGATCTTAAGAGTACTGACAAGTGCTGGACAGATCCAGTCACAAGCAAGGGGAGGGAAGAGGGATTTCTTATGATGTGTGCCAGTCACAGAGAACTGCAAAAGCTTGCCTCTGGCTTTGGGCAGTAACATGTTTCCCTGCTTATGTTTTCAATGGTGTATGTTAATACATGTGTTGTAACGTCTTTGCTTGTTTTCTTGCCTTGTAAGATCGGCAAATTCTACACCAAGTATTATTGAGTAAGCCTGGTATAATATCTTTTCTTACTTCATAACCGTGGCGTGCAGCTCAACGATCACCGAGAGTTCCTTGACCATCTCTCTGTCCAGCTCGTCAGCAGCTACGTGATCCTCCTCGTCCCTCATCCGGCGGGCTCTGTCCAACACCTCGGCCAGGCAGGCTCGGCGTCCCACAGGGTCGGGTCGGCTCGCGGTCTGTTTGTCTGGACGGGGGAGAAGACGATCAGATGCCGGCACTCTAGTCAAGTGCTGAAGATGCTCGACCCTCCGCCGGTTGATCGGAACTCGGTGGCTGTGTCCTACCAGCTGATGACGTGTCACCCTCCTCCCGTAGCTCGATGTCCTAGCGGCTCTCATCCGACGTAGCCTGGGATTCTCCCTGGTGAGCTCACGGTCACCGAGGACGGCTGCCTTCGGACTCTTTTCCCTAACTAACTTGATTGACATGGGTTTCATGTTTTGAATTTTGTTTATGATAATCTTGAAAAATGTTCTTATGTAAATGAGAAGACTAGTGATAAAAGAAATTAAAGTAATAGCGTTTATATGGAATATCATTGTTTGTAAAGTTCTTACGGTGACGACGATTTCGTAGTACGGAGTCTGAGATACGTTAAAAGGGTATCATTCCCTGGAAACATAAAAAACACGAGGTTAAGAGTATGGCAGTGTTCTTGTGGTGTGATGTATGTGACTGGCTGAGAAGAATCTCTTGGGCGCGTCAACCGTTCGGTCATAATGCGCCACTCTAGCCTAGGGGACAGGGAAGCAAATCCCATGCTGGTCAGAACCAGCCACGGGAAGAGGGTTGGCGGGGCGGTCTCACGTCTCACGTCACGTAAGGTCGTCATTGTCATTGTCTTTGTCGTCGTCAGGAAAGTCGTTAGGGGAAGGGGGAGGTGTCACGGACGACGATATAAAGGAAGTCGGTTTAAATGAAGATACTCATTGCAGCACTACACAATCTTGTCTGATTTTATGAAGCAAAGCAATCATAAGAAATAAAATGTCTATTCCTCCTGGTTCAGTGGCTAAAATATTGCTTGTCCGACTTAAGGATCATCTAATTTCTGATAAAATATATTATATTATATTATATAAACAGCACCTACCTTATCATCATCTTCCTGTGAGGTACCAGATAGAATATATGCAACGAAGTCAAGGCCCCACAAATAACAGGAAGAACCGCCATGTGAAGGTATTTGGTTAAACTGTGACAAAACAAATCCGTTTTACGAATGATCTTTGCTCCTTCTATGCTTCCCAAACTCACTCTTGCAATATTAGTCATCGAGTCCAATAAGACTTTCATATCTTCCTTCTGAAAAAACATAGTCGCGTAACCGGCCAAGATGACTGCGGTTGGAATTAAAAAGTAGCAGTTCTGGACAACGTCTTGTTTATTCTCCCAAAACATGACAATCCCCATGGGGAAAATAAATGTCATCAGAAGAAATTTTGCAATCATATTGGATTGGCATATGACTTTGGAAATGTAGCGTACAGTTAGACGCAAGAAGCGATACTTCAATAGCAGGCGTGCAAACCACGGGCTGTAGTATTGCAGGTAGTAGTCAAGGTCGGGCTCGGGGTCTTCGTACCACAGACCTGGAAGAAGAATACAAGTTGTCATAAGCTGATGTGTCAACCACTAACTGTAGTATTGCAGGTAGATCTGACTGAAGGTCTAGATTGGAATGAATGAAGTTGTTTAGAGTCTATTTGGTGTAAAAGGACGTCAACATTTATCAAATGCCCCAGTCTTGCCTTCGTAATAGGAACGACAGGCCCAGCCTCAGGTAAAGAAAAGACGAGAGTTGGGGGTTCACATGTCGTGGTCGACGTTTGCTTCGGGGAGATTGGTGAGGAAAATCAATTTTAAATAATTATTTGTTAGCCATTTTCGATGTCGAATGCATTGTGATCAAAGTAATATGAATCACCACAGAAGTAATACATTGTCATAATTTGTTTGCTAAAGTGTAAATTGTTGCGCCTACCTTGCCAGTAGACCAACTTCACGACGAAGGCCATGACTTTGAAACCGCCATTTTGTTTTACCAAGGTCGGCGCTTCTAGGGATGCCATGACCTTGGAAGTTTCAGTCAGGGAGCGTAATACTTCCACTCTACGATTGTTGCTTTGCTACATAAATACTTTCTGTTTGAATATAGACCACGTTTTGAGCACACGTAATCTGAGTTCGTTCACTGTCAACATCACTAGCATCTTCGGGTTGACGAGTAAAGTTTTAATGATGATTTCGTGGAATTAAATCTAAAACATTCTTTTATATATGTGCAAAATATCAAAACGTTGAAGACCTTTCAGTCAAATAATGCTGGTGAAAAGTAATTATTCCCATCACACATTTATTACTTTAATGCCATTAGTTTTTTAACTAGACGTTTATCTTATCCAGCTTGCTCTTTCTTTTACTAAATATTAAGGAGGAAAGCAAATCCTGGCCATATTTCAGTCTCTGATCTATACGCGCGTCTTATAACAACTAATAGAACGTAGCACACTTTGAATGAGAACCGTGGCCCAGCAAACTTGAGCAAGAACTGGTACAACATGCCACCAAGCAAAATAGATATTGATTACAAACCAAAAAAAGGGAAACCAGTGCATTACATGTACGGGACAAAACAATTTGAGTTTGTAGAAGGGCATTATTTATGCATGGAAATAACGTGAAACAACTACCAACTAAAACTTTGATTTTAGCTTTAAATTACAGCTTGTAGACGTTCTAATCTTAGGTTTTAATCAAAAGAATTATTGTTCGTGTTACTCAGATCCAACCATGGGTAGGGGTAGGAAAAGCGGGGTGGGTACTCACGTCGTGGTTGTCGGCATCTTTGTCATCGTTTGTGTGGTATTAATTGTCGTCTTCATCAGGGAGGACGTCGAAGGTAGTTGAAGGGTTTCCGAATTATTTACTCACAGAGTTTTTGTGATAGTGGATGCCTCATTCCCTTCTGTTGCATTTAGTCGTAGCTTAATTTTGATATTCCCCAGACCATTTGATATTTTCTATAGATAAATCCAGTTATATACAAATATGAAGTCAATACAAGAGATTATTTCGGATATATTATAGAAATTAAAAACCAAGGCTATGTTTTCATAAAATTATTTGCAGGCTCTTTCAAATGCAGATTTGTCATCCTTTTTTATTTTCAACAAAGCCAAAGCACATGATTTGGCGGATATATAATATAATATAATATAATATAATATAATATATTAAATAATATGGTTGAATAACACATTATTAACATTATTGTGGATAACAAAGAAAAGTCACAAACAAGCAACGACTATCCAATAAACTGTATTATCAAAATTATAAAGGTTATTGAAGAAATTAGGGAAATGTGAAAAATGTATAGAAGTGTGACTGTGATGAGGACAGAAATTTTAATCTACGAATCTTCTTTAGAAGTAAAGTGAGCTTTATTTAACGAAAAGTTTCAAATTAATATTATTTTAAAGAGTGTTATTGAATTAGATTATAGAATATTTAATTCATGTTGATGCATTATTTTATTATCTACGTGCCCGTGAAGGTGCCGCAGCCAAGCCGCGGTGCGGTAACACACTAAGGAACCTTATACAGCAAGCCAAGGTGGGGCGATATCGAGGTGTCACCCAGCCGACATAAAGCGTGTCATGGACTAGCTCACCGCGCGGCGGGTGCGTGACAGACTACGTTCCACACAGTTAGTGGGGCCTTCAAAGTCCAAGCAACTCGCCACCTTCCCGTGGTTTGGCCTGTGAGTAGGGGAGAAGTGTATTCCCCAAAACTAAGGGCGAGCTCTGGCCGGTTGGGGTGCGTGTTGCAGAGAGAGCTCTCGCACAACTTTTTATCACACCTTTCTTCATTCACACAGCCTTACTCATATTTATTTCCTTCTTTCACTTTTTTCTTCTCCATACTTGCCGGCCCTCTCTGCAACGAGCACTCCTCTGTTCTCACCCAGCTAAACCCATCCTATCCAACATCCTCACTCGTTCCCATTAACCTCCCGCGTCTTCCCTTACGTTCCTCCCTTTGGAGGGAAGTAAACATGGTGGTAAACCACAATTATGGAAAAAGAAAATTTGGAAGATTCCAATACACTTGAAATGGGCACTGATAGTGCCCTAAAACAACACTAACTAACTAACACAGTTAGTGCAGTTCAACAGTCGTCACACAATCAAGCACATAGGCGTGCGCAGGAGGGGGCCAGGCCCCAGGGGGGCCTTGCCCCCACCCTCCCCCCCCATTAAGCATAGAAATGTTTTCAAAATAACTAATTACATTTAATAATTGATTAAAAATTTGAAAAATGTCCAGCCCTACTTAGTTTTCCGAATCCTTTAGGCCTACCTAACTTTTTCTCTCATCATCTTGTTTTAAATAAGTTTTTTTCAAAAATGCCATAAGGTATAAGTGTAAATAATAGACATTTCTACTCTCAAACTCGTTTTAAACCCTCCCCCCAAAAGTTAACCCCCAAAAAAATTCGCCTCCGGAGGAAGAAAAGGAGAAGAAGGAGAAGTTTCCGAGTTGGGACATATTCGATAGCGAGCGCCACAATAACAAGACAAGACATTGTAGACAGCAAAATTATGTTAAGAAACTTCTTTTTCGATTCTGTAGCGACTATGCTCCTCCCCATAAGTTAACCACCGCTAGCTGAATTTATAATCTTTGAGTGAAACTCTCATCATTTTTAAAAACAAACATAATAATTTTACCTTTGTATGTGTTAATGACGTTCAGAGTAGTTCATAAACAAGATAGTCATACACGACAATTTTGAAGTAAATGTAAGTTAATTTTAAGTTTTTTTCATAACATTTTTATTTTTCATTCATTAGAAATATGATCAAAGCCTATAAGACTAGTGATTAGACCTAGCCGCCTAGGCCTTGGACGGTTTATGTCAAATTGACATGGTAAAAAATATTTGCACGACGAAGATTTCTTTTCCTTCAAGAACTTTTAAACAATATTTTTCCGAGGACACACCGCTTGACAGACCAATGTTTAATAACAAGAACAGTTTAGGATCCTTAAAGGCCCATTCACATCAACTTAAGTCTCTAACTTAGCCGGTAACATAAAGGTTTGTCTTATGGAAAACATGTCTGTTCATGACTAAAACTTAGCCTTTAACTTACACTTATCAGCAGCAGAAAGTTTGCATACTCCAAACTTAAACTTAGCAGCTAACTTAACATTAAGAATAAACCAATCAGAGAGTGACTCGAGCCGACAATTTGGCATTGGCAACAAGCATTGGCGCGATAAAAGTAAACACTGCAAATCTGTATTGTTGAGGTTGGTTTAAAAACATCTATCTTAACAGCCACCTAAAGTTAGAGGAAAAATTAGCTGTTAAGTTAGTGGCCTAAGTTGGTTGTGAATGATCCTTAAGTATGAGATAAAGAGGGTTTGAGGTAGAATACATTAGAATTTAGGCGAAAATTAATCAGGCTCGGTAAATTGTAAGACTTAATGTAGGGGGATTTCACATTAAAATGTGAGATTATAATTTACCATTGCACATTACTACCATACAAAGTCGTTGTACCCTAACACTGGAAGATAGATTTTTTTATTTAATTAAACAGTGCAGACGAAACGACATCAGAAACTAGGGCGCTTCTACCAAATAGGCCGCCTGCGATATTTTAAGCAAATAACATAATTTTGTTGATAATTTCCTGATTTTTCTTGCTTATAAAGCGAAATAAAGTGCTGAAGATGATTAATTGTTGTTATGTTAGATAAATTTTATTTTTAAATTTAGGCTTAACTTACATGTTTAATATGAATTTAATGACAAATACCGCGTCTTCACGTATGACATGATAATTTTAATTATACCATGAAGCATCATTACCTCTGTCGTGATGACGTTGGCCATGTAGTTGTGCATCAAGTACAAAGACATAACCTCCAGTGAGTAGGCCAGGAACACCAGCTCATTAGGACCGAATATATCAACCTGTTGACAGAGACCAGATTTAATCAGTTTGGACACTATGTCAATCATCAAACTGAAAGGAAGCAATTGGTATCGTGTACAACAAAACGTGTGATTAATCCGCATTATCTTCACAAATTTCAACAATGAACGGCAGAGGCCACAATATAATCGTTTTCCCCCCGGCTTTTACCATCGGCAGAGGAAGAGACATGGTAAAATTCTACTACCAGTCGGGGTAGTAGAAATTATAGTGTTTTCGCATTAGCAGAACAGGTTTATATGGAGGAGGGAATAAATAAAAAGAGTTTACTTAGTGAAGATTTAATGTAACCACTGTGGCGGCTCGCGAAATATTGTGTGAGGTGATTAAAATCAACGTATCGTTTGCCCTTTAACACATACAATACAAATAGCTACATCCACCATTAAACTTCGATTGACATGCTCGGATACTAGTCCAGGATTGCTCCCGGTCTGATAACTCGAACACCTGTCTGGCAGCGTCATTAACATTAAATAGTTTGCCGTGCTGATCTCACATCCACTCCTATCCACTCAGACCTCTTACTGTGCAGACCAGACTACTTCTCGTATGCAACTGGAAGCTCAACTTGAACAAAATGATACGTTTTACACACAAAATATTTAGTTTACGAGAAAGAGCAGAACATTCTCAAGGTAGGTAGGTAGGTAGGTAGGTAGGTAGGTAATTCACTAGGGCTAGGATTGTTATGTATTTAAATATTTTTATAAAGTTCTCTAAACCTATGCCCATGATTAATTCTTCACGAATTGTTCGATTGTGATCTCAAATATATGGTTTATTAATAAAATATTTTAGCATATTTTGTTATATTTGGTTTATAAATACATTATTTATCTTATCCTTGCCATAATCACAAATTTTAAACAAAAAATCCACAATTCTTTACTTTAAAAAAATCAAGAACTGTAAATTTACTTCCCAAATCATTTTCAAAATGTATTTTTTTTTAAATGAATGAATTGGATGTACAAAAATAAAATATATTTCCCACAAAAGACACAACTTGTGCATCAGAGAACTCGACAATACGATGTCAATCAATCAATCAGAAAAATGTTTATTCACAAGAAAATGCTTATTACATTGGTTACATGGCTTATTTATAACACAAGTTAATCAGTACAATAAAAGCTCATAGTTGTGTCAAAATAATAACAATAATGAATGATGAAACAAAATAATCTATGAGTGAAATGACAATAGTAATGAAATAAAATTCTATAAATGCATTATCATTTGAGAAGCCCACATAAGCATAATGCTCGTGTGTGGGCAATTACAGGACATATTAAATACATTGTTCATAATCAACAAGATGATGGCTAGAGTAATTTACTTTAGTTTAAATAGAGAAGAAAAAAGTATGTGCAAGGAAGCAAATGTGAATGGTTACCCTAATCCTTAATATTAATTCACATTTTCAAGCCTACCCTGTAACTCATAGGTTACAAAGGTTCCTAAAGCTAGAGACCTAAAAACTATAGACTTAAAAACTAAACTTAAAAACTAAACTATTACTGCAAATAATAAGTTAAAACTGATTGGGCATTCTGATTACTGTTAAATCCTTTTTCGAGGAGCCACCTCTTTACATTCTTTTTAAAAGTGTAGAAAGAAGAAGAGAACATATTTTCAGGTAAGGCATTATGAATTAGGGGCCCAAGAAAGGAGATATGTCTTTGACCCAGGCGTGTGTTTTTTCCTAGGCAGGAACAATCCATGCCGGGTTGAAAGTCTAGTGTTAGTACGTGTGTGCATAGACGGCTGTTGAAATTCTGAATTGTATTTATGAATAAAAAGTAGTATATTTCTAACATATAACTGTCTAATGTCAAGCACTTTTGCTTGTTTAAAGGTACTTTTGGAAGAGAAGTCTTTTGGCTTTTTTAACATGGTTTTTAGGGCTAATTTTTGAATAATTAACAGGGGTGTGAGATATACATTTTGCACACCACCCCATCCAATAATGCCATATTCAAGGCAAGACTGGAGTAATGCAAAATAGATGGTTCTAAGAACATTGAGTTCAAAAATGTTTCTTAATCTGTGACGCCGTGTTCACACTTCACTCTGAAAACCGGGTAGGTGTCTATTGTTTAGAGTTCAAAGCAAGCGATTGCCATGAGTGACCTTGCGTAAGTCGTTCCCGAATGCCCAAGTTTGCACCCGTTACATCCTGTGACGTAGGGCGAAATTTTCGCAATACAAAAATGTGTTCGTCGAAAACCGACATTCATTATTTGAACATTTGAAAATGTGGATTGTGTTTCACTGCAACGGGGGTATATAAAGACAAAAGTAAGTCCAAGATGGTATTGAAAAGTGACAATGTTACAAAATGCAACAATATGTTCAGCAACAATAAAATTGTTTTAGTGCCAACGTATTTTTTCTTGTTTATTGCACCTGACCTGATTTGATTCATTTATGCTCATATTGAGCTGGGAAGACTTGACTGATGGTCCACAAGTGATGGTACGTGAACAATATTTGTTGAGCACATTATTTTGTATTTTTTAGCACATTTTTATGTTTTTAAGCAAATATAAAATACATATTTGGACGTTTTTAAGCATATAAAAATTCGAGCCTTAGTAATGACATATCTTAAAAATGTGTAACAATTTGATCTAATGACCAGAAACAAATAAAATTTACCGTCGCATGTGATTTGGCCGTAGAACGGGAGACACTCATCCTTAAACCTAATAATAATAAAGCTTTACGAACATGCCCCTTGTAGTCTGCACAACTCGGCTCTAATCGTGCAATAGAGTCTGAACATACAACATAAAACTCACGGTAGTGAAGTACATGGCCGTAACCGCCAGGGTGACAATGTTGACGCCGAACAAGACCGCCAGGTAACAGTCGATGTAGGTCGCAACATCTCTTGCGATTCTATAAAGAAGAAATATATTATTTCTTTGATATCCTAGATGAATAAATAAATATTAATAGCTTAGTAGTGTATTTAGAGTCTACCCACTCAGTCATATAATTTCTTCTCTCTTTTTCAGTAGTGGACAGTGAACCAAAGCGACCAAGCCAACCCTGTAGGCCCCAACGCTATCGACGAGTGAGCGATAACAAACCAAAGATCGATATTTTTCAATAGGAAATATAGCAACCAGTGGTATGGACAGCGTCACCACGCCAGCACACCAGCAGCCTTCTCGGACTTTGAATAGTACGAGTTATTTGCTTTCTAAGAGCATCAACTGTAAGGTCATATTGTCTTACTCTATTGTAAGGGATCTTAAGAGTACTGACAAGTGCTACACAGATCCAGTCACAAGCAAGGGGAGGGAAGAGGGATGATGTCATGTGCCGATCACAGAGAACTGCCAAAGCGTGCCTCTGGCTTTGGGAAGTAACATGCTTCCCTACTTATGTTTACAATGGTGTATGTTAATACAAGTGTTGCCACGTATTTCCTTGTTTTCTCGCCTTGTACGATTGGCAAATTCTACACAAAGTATTATTGAGTAAGCCTAGTATGATAACTTGTCTTACTTCAGAACCGTAACGTGCAGATCAACGATCAATGAGAGTTCCTTGACCATCTCTCTGTCTAACTCGTCAGCAGCTACGTGATCCTCCTCGTCCCTCATCCGGCGGGCTCTGTCCAACACCTCGGCCAGGCAGGCTCGGCGTCCCACAGGGTCGGGTCGGCTCGCGGTCTGTTTGTCTGGACGGGGGAGAAGACGATCAGATGCCGGCGCTCTAGTCAAGTGCTGTACTTGCTCGACCCTCCGCCGGTTGATCGGAACCCGGTGGCTGCGTCCTACCAGCTGATGACGTGTCACCCCCCTCACATAGCTCGATGTCTCAGTGGCTCTCATCCGACCTGACCTCGGACCCACCCTGCTGGGTTCACGGTCACCAAGGACGTTTAGCTCAGCACCTATTTCACCGGATGCCTTCGGACTCTTTCCCTTAACTACCTTCGTTGACTTGGATTTAATGTTCTGAATTTTGTTTATGACAATCTTGAAAAATGTTCTTATATGAATGAGTGTACTAGTGATAAAAGATATTAAGGTAATAGCGTTTACATGGAATATCATTGTTTGTAAAGTTCTTACAGTGACGACGATTTCGTAGTACGGAGTCTGAGATACGTTAAAAGGGTACCATTCCCTGGAAACACCAAGAACACGGAGTTAAAAGTTATGACAAAATTTTCGTGGTGTGATGCGTGTGGTGTGAGACTAGGTGCACGAAACAAAGAGATTGAAGCCTAGAAGTCGATTTCACCACAGGCAAATCATATAAGTATGTAGGTGAAAGAAAACATCCTTCATGAATTAAAACTACCATTACCTCAAAACTTCCAAACTTTGATAATAATTTAATTTGTAGTTTGTGGGCTGTGCCTTTAGCTCCGCCCCTTGACAAGCTCGTCTAATATGACGCGGTCACTGAGCTGTTGTACTTGAGAAAAGTCGAAGGGATGGAAGCTACGATGAGAGGGTGTGCATCACGTATCTGTTATATAATAATTTCTATCAATAAATACTGTTTTTGTCAAATATATGAGTCTTGCATTACATAATGAATACACCAAGACCTAATAATATGGTGTCCAGAAGTGTTTTTTTCCTGGCAGCGTAATTCCATGTTAATGAATTACTGGATTAAGGCATAGGCGTTACACAGCCATACACGCACACCACGTTGTTTTGCAAGCATACTCCATTCAAGATGAATGCATTCCGTAGACCGAAGGAATTGAAAATCAAGGATCAGTCAACCATTGTAAGAACTGGTGGAGACGTTTTAAAACATATTTGTCTGGACGATTATTAGATTGTAAGCTAAGATGCATGAAAACTGCTATTAAACTGGACATGATGGGCAAGAATGCCTGGGAATAATTGACAATTTATTTGGTGAGTAGAAAGTCGCGTCATCCTATGATGTCATCATGAAAAAAATCTAATATTTTTGCCACGCTCAACGTTATTAGATAGTAGAAAGGCACGATATTTTTTCGATAAAGCAAAGTGAGGGTGAACCTAATTTAAAACTTTTCCCTTAAGGCTGAGAGCCAGCATCCAGTGGTGAATTTGGAGAGCAATTGGAGTGGTTAATCTGTGATAAGATAGCGCATTACATTTTGGATAGAAGTGTCAAGGAAAACTTCTCAGGACTGATATCACGTTCACTAAAGAATGGGTTTTGTGAAATGGTTCCGTATGATTCTAGTGCTTACAGGACCTGTGTTGCTTTATACCCCTTTTTGTCTGTATAAAGTTTTAATAGGCTACCGATTGGGGTGAAATACGCTCCATAGTAGTTCCAAAAGAAAATTATATTAATATTTAGAGACCTAAAGTGTGTGGCAGTTTTTTATGACCTCGTTACGAATACTGAGGAGAAACATGAAAGGATTATTTCAGTTAATTTAGATTAAGGGCGCGTCTACCATGAACCATTAGATCTTAATGCGCCACTCTAGCGTAGGGGATATGGGAAAGAAAGTCTCATGCTGGTCAGAACCAGCCACACAGAAGCGTTGCTCATCTGAGCATTCACTGTCTTACATAAAATAAATGTTTTCTATATATTGTACTTTATGAAGTTTAATAAAGCATGCTGCAATTGAAGATAGAAATTAAATTGTTAGTCCTCGTTGTTCAGTGGCCACAATGCTCCCATTAAGTGGGAGACACAGGTTTAGTCTGCGATAGGGGTATTATTATTTTATTTCTGATTGAACATTGAATATAGTATATTAAGATTACTTAACAATGCATACCTTATCATCATTGTTCTGTTGGGCACCAGATAGAAGATATGTAAGGAAGCCAAGGCTCCACAAATAACCGGAAGAACTGCCATGTGAAGGTATTTAGTTAAATTTTCACAAAACAAATCCGTTTTACGAAGGATCTTTGCTTCTTCTTTAATATCTATACTCACTCTTGCAATTTTAGTCAATGAATCGAATGCGATTTTTATATTTTCCTTTTGAAATAACATTGAACAGTAACCAGCCAAAATGACTGCGGTTGGAATGAAAAAGTAGCAGTTCTGGACAACTTCTATTTTATTTTCCCAAAACTTGACAACTCCCATAGGGAAAATGAATGACGTAAGAAGTATCATAGCAATCAAATTGGAGCGGCACATGACTTTGGATAAGTAGTGTACAGTTAGACGCAAGACGCGATACTTCAAGAGGAGGCGTGCAAACCACGGGCTGTAGTATTGCAGGTAGTAGTCAAGGTCGGGCTCGGGGTCTTCGTACCACAGACCTGGAAGAAGAATACAAGTTGTCATTCGCAGATGTGCCACTACGAACTGAAGTATTGCAAGTAAATTTAAAGTTCAGGGACGAGGTGTTTATTTAGTTTGTTTAGTCAGCTGTAAGGTATGCTGCTCCATTAAAACCTAGGATAAGTGGGGAGAACATATGCCTGGTGTAAAGATCCTGCCACAGGTATCAGGGTGGCCGTTACTTCTTCGTCAATCGTCATCCTTCGTATCATCATCGTTATGTCTATGATGAGATGGGTCGCTGAAGGGAAGGGAGGGCCCACGATGACAAGGATTTCCAGAGTTTACCTCTGATTTTAGGAAGTAAATACTCTCCTACTTAATTACCATCTGTGTTTGCGAGAACGGCTTTGATCTTTCTTAGTTTTTGCGATTATCATTGGAATTTACAATGATGATTGGAATGCTCGAGGCCACTTTTTTACATGGCACTGACAAAGGGTGGGTGGAAGTTAGGGTAGGTTATGCATTTAAAATATATATTTTGTTTGCCAGAACAACTCTCTGATGTTGTTGTCAGCTCCTACCACATTATGTTTTCTTCTGTCCTGGATTGACCAGTCCCCAAATATTGAGCTTGATCACTTCTTCACCAGGTTTAAGTGTTGCAAAAACAATAGAAGCTCCTATATCAAGTAAATCTTAAACAGGTGCTTGTCGCCGATTGGAATGAACACATAAATATATATTTCTTACACGTGCTTCCAACATAAGTCGGGTCAGGGGGTGGCTATATCCACCAGATTTTCTAGGGCACACAGATTTTATTAACACCGGCTTGCCGGGCCTGTCATGTTCTCTTCTCCTTCAATTTCTTCGTCTTCAATTTCATCTTTTCCGTTAATATCGTCCTCTTCTTTCATGCTTCTTACCACCAGCTCACGCCATTTCCTTCTGTATTCTCATTGTCGTTCTGCTTCTACTTCTTCCCAAAACGCATCTCCCCCTTCAACATCATTTATTATTTGGTCCTCCCACTTCACTCTTGGTCTACCAGGTCTTCTTCTGTTCATATTTCCACTTTCAAATTCTGCTCTCGGTATTCTCTTTATTTTTATTACACCATCTCAATCTTTCTTGTCCTATTTTGCACAAAATCTTGTCAACACCAACTCCCTTCCTAGTTTCTTTACTCCTGATTTTGTCAAGCTTAGATACACCCGCTCTCCTTACAAATGTATATAATATACATAAAAGAACATATTATTTATTCCACTGATGACATTGTGTGCAGGCAAAGGGTGATACATTGCAAATGGACGTTAAGGTCTGATTACGGGACATAGCAGGCAAAACTTAAAGGGATGTTAGTTCAAACTGATCAATTGTGAAGCCTATAGCCAAAATCGTTTCCTGCAAATGGTTTATTGTTTGTAGGGACTTTTCAAAGCTAGGCCGTCAGTGGCCGTCCCCTCCCCCTCACCCCAACTGTGGCTACATCTGTCCAACAAAACTCCACCGCTCCTGATATAAGAGCACCTCAATATGAAAATAAATTTCAGCAATTGAATTCTTATCCCCCTAACTTCCCTTTGCAGTGCAAAATAATTTTGCAGTTTCCCTCGTATTATTCACTGGTGATTCACTCCCAACAAGTTAAGCGTCGGCTGGCTTACCTTCCCAACCATCGCCTGAGGTTAGTTCTGTACAGGTACAGCGTTGGCCTATGCCCTACCCGCCTATTAAATTTGATTACCAATACTGACTTATTGGTTTACTTGCCCAAAAAATCAAGTCAATGCACCTCAAGCATGTCATGACTCCCCCTTTTTGCTTAATTATATTAAATTGAGCGGTTATTTGATTCAAGGGCTCGTAAACCATTGGATTATAAATTATAGTGCGCCACCCTAGCAAAAGAGATGTTGGGAAGATAGATCCGTGCTAGACTGTTATTATTCTGCAACCAACTTTGTTGTCCATTGCATTGTTCAATGTAAACAAACAAGTATAGTACTAGTCTTCATCGCATTGGGTAACATTTCCCATGCGAGGCTATACCCATACCGAGCGTTAGCTCATAAAGGGTGACTCTTGGAGGTACACATTTTGGGGAACACTCGTATTGCCTAGTTATAGGCAGGTTGATAAGATAGGGGTTTAGTTAGGGAGCTGGTCTTTGTCGCCGGAAGTGTTTAGTATTTAGGAGTGGGAAGACACAAAGATTATATTTTATTCTAACACTGATGATTGAAATTAAAAGCCAGGGGATTGGGGTCGGAGCACTGCGCGAGGCATTTATCCTATCTTGGTCCCTAATTATGAGGCGAGTTGGTTCCTCTGGACCCGTCTCTTCTTTGGAGGTGGTGGTGGAGAGAAGTCTCGCCGTCTTGAAAATGTATTTGGGTGCTTCACTGGTGGCGAAGTGGCAGACGTGGCGTTTGACTTGTGGGGCGTACGGGGGCAGTGAAATCGAAGGTAGGGGTTCGGAATGTGCTCCAGCAGATTTTGTATAGTTCGGTTGGTGACGTCTGGAAGTGATTCATAAAATATTAGTGAACGGAGCCGTAAGTGAGTGTCTAGCATTTCCATACCGAGGTCTTTATGCAGAAGGTGTATGGGCGTTTCTCTGGGAGCAAACGCCGTCATTCTCAAAACACGATTCTGTAGAACTTGGGGTTGGTTTAGATTGGAAGGTGGCAACGTCTGCCCACACAGGACATGCGTAGTCGATAGTCGGGCGTACGACTTGACGATAGATGGTTAGCCTATCATTTAATGAGATATGAGGTGAGATTAGGAGCGGGCGAAGTGCCGCCACTTTTCGGGTCACCTTCTTGTAAGTATCTGCTATGTGCATCTTCCACGAGAGTCTCGAATCCATAGTCGCTCCCAGGTAGCGGATTGTCGGTGACCAAGGGGTCTGAATCATCTAATAAATCATAAAAGTATTACAATTTGTTCATTTGTTTGCTCGAGTGTTGCACCTACCTTGCCAGTAGACCAGCTTTACGACGAAGGCCATGACCTTGAAACTGCCGTTTTGTTTTACCAAGGTCGGCGCTTCTAGGGATGCCATGATCTTGACTGATTCAGTCAGTTATTGTAGTATTGTAATACTTCCACTATTCGTTGCTTTGATTGAAAAATACTTCGTGTTGTGGGAAATACGAGGGGTGGACAACTCGGCATTTTAGTGTAAGCCGGTTTTTGATTGTGTTGTACAAGTTCATCTGCATTTTCAAGATAGGCCTACCAGCACGAATAAATTCTAGAAAGGAACCATTTAGGTGTAACTATTAGAACAATTATTACGGGCTAATGCTTAAAAACCATCTATTCACTGTTAAACTATGTTTAATCTTGGTATTATTTTAGGCGCCTATGAAACTTTTATATAATGTTATACTTTTACGAACCGTTAAGCAAATAGTAAATGTTTGTCACATAGTTATTGTGGTGGTCGCATACAGAAGACTAAACGACTAAATTTTGCTTGAACACACACCAACATTATCTAAAAGCGCAAAGTTTCCATATTGTTTTAAACAAAATTCTGGTAAAAAGTGTTCGCTCAGTTCATGGTAACTCTACCATTTATAGGAGATGCTTATAAGTTCGTTGCCTGGTTATCTGGGTTCTCTGTTAATAAAACGCAAACATTAAAAACACGTACCGGGTACCACATTTTTATGAGAAACGTAGCCTAGGCTACTTTTTCGAGTACTGTTACAACATAACAGTTGGAAAAATAAAATGATTGAAAACAAAAAGATAAAGAAATTAGGTAAACTGCATTGCGTGTATAGGACAAAACAATTGGGAATACGTTGGAACACTATCATATAAAATGCTTGGAATGGTAAATAACCGATAATTTTGAATTGTAAACTGATTTGACGATTTACTGAGAAAATCAATGAAATTATCTGACGGGGATTCCTCAAAAGATGACTGTTATTGAGTTAATAGCTCAAATTTTGGTTTGTCTGGCAACCGTTGAGTCATAAGAGCGCCCCATTATAGTTTAGTTCACAGAATTTGCCATCATGTGATGGTTCGAGGCGTAAGATACTAGGCGGACGTGGGTTCGAATCCCACATATGGCATTTGCTTTAGGTTGTTGTTTGTACATATCATACTGTGTTGTTTTTTTAGTTTTGCATTTACATAGCATTAACTGCTGTATTGTCAGATATTTTGTTGAATAAATAAATAATTAAGGACAGACCCGTGTCTGGACAGATCCATCTTCAGGCATGGGGAGGGAAGGGGAAACGTTTCTCGCGTCGTCTTCCGGAGCTCGCCTCTAGTTTCGTAGACTCGTAAAGTAAATTATTCCCCTAAGAACTAGCTGATGTTCAAGTATTGCGAGATGGACTTTGCCTCTTCTCTCGCCTTCTACGATCGGAAGAGGAAGACGGGAGTAGATCATTACACCCCAGCTTAGATGTGGTTGGATACGATTGATTCATTGGATATTGTTAACGTCTCATATAAACGCACTTTGGCCCTTCGAGTCGATGAGTGGTGATTGATGAGGATGAAGTATGAACAGAAGGGAGGAAGGGAAACCTTGTACTGGCACGTAGCCTACTCCTTTCGAAAAGTACCAAGGGAACCAACGGCTGAGCGTCCCATCCGAAAGGACGGTGTTACTTTGACAATCATACAGGTTCCTCCACTAACTCGGACTGCCGAGCAGATGTCGAGGAGAACGAAGCCGTTACAATAGCTCTCGAACTCTCCATCTGCTCTAACCAACGGCAAACGTGTTTTCAGGGCAGAGCGGTCACCCACTCTACCCCTGACCACGCCCGAAGGCTGCTTAACTTCGGTGTTCAAGTGGGAACCGGTTAAACGACCTCGGCTAAACCGCTGGCTTGGTTGGAGACGAGTATGGCTATAACGATGTCCCGCTTTGTACATACACCATAGGTATCAAGTATTTATGCCTATGATTACATAATCAATAAGTTATTGGGTCGGGAAAATGACTAAACCCCTGGCATGCTTAAAATCAATCACAAAACATTTTAACTCGTGATTGTAGCATAAATAAATAAATACTTTTTGTAGGATGCCCGCTGTAGGGTATACACATCAAATTTAACAGATGTGACCCTCTACAGGTGACTAACTATGCAAGTTATATTGCGGATAAGACAATTGTGAAGGGATGTCCGAGGGCTATTTAAGAGGACTCACTCCCTTCCATTTGCCTTAACGACCGAGGAAAACCTTGGAAAAAACATTCAGTCAGGATTGCCGGTCTCGACGGGATTCGAACCCGGACCTCCTGAATCAGAATCGAGCGCCTAGCGCCCGAGCCAACACTGTCGGTGATTGTTGCATAGGTCTGATCGCGTTAGGTGGACAAACTGAAGTATTAGACTTCTTATTAAAAAGTAATTTGATTTACACCATTCGTCAAGAAGATCCAATAAACTTTGACCAATGCTCACCCTGTGGTGATTTTAGGGCCATTTTTAGTATATTAAGCATAATTCTGTTTTCATTCAGTTAACACCACATACCCGTTTTTTTTAAATAAGTTGTATCTCACTTTGGATAGACCCCGGATCATCTGATGTGTTATTATATTTTTATGTTTGAATTTAGTTGTATTAAATTATTCCAAGCGCTTGGACATTTGCGTTTTGCACCAGCAGAAAGTTTGTAATGATAAAATCTTGATTTTGTGAAACTTCTGTAATTTGGATTTTTTTTCGAATTAGTTGATGGACATATTTCATTTTGCGTCGTCTCCAACCCCTCTCGATATCATGTTCCACGACCTACGTACTCTAATAATATTTGTTGTAGGTAGGTTCTTTTAAATGCAGAGTTCACAAATAATTCACTCACAGATGCATTGTTTTTTATTTTCACAAACTAAACGGATATAGCAAACAATACACCCACAATAAACACACTACAACATTGTGTACAACGTTTTACATTAACAACAGTGGATAAAATGGAAAGAGGTGTATTCAAAGGTTAAAATTGGTAAATTACGAACAAGGAATCTTATTAAGTACTAGTAAGCATTTAAAAGAATTCTTTTTCTTTTTGTTTTGTTGATTATGATGCAAGTCGTATTTGGATGAGCGAAGCGAAGACTTCAATTTCACTGACCCCCCCCCCCCCCCCCCAAAAAAAAAATGTAGCTCGGGTGTTTTTTTTTAATGTTTGTTCGCTCTCTACTGGGCAAACGGCATATGCGATCTGGATGAAAATTTGAGGAGACCTTCGAAATCCTCTGAACTAAGAGGAGTATTGTTTTTGGGTACAATCGAAGAAATATTTCTCATGAATATCGTACTTTTACGATT
The DNA here is from genome assembly GCA_024449915.1 of Sweltsa coloradensis. Lineage (NCBI taxonomy): Eukaryota > Metazoa > Arthropoda > Insecta > Plecoptera > Chloroperlidae > Sweltsa > Sweltsa coloradensis. The sequence goes on from JAMZAV010004933.1 coordinate 47,723, forward strand.
TTTTTAAATTTTTAGTGCGATATTTTCGTGACATTTGGGCCGATTCTGACCAAACGGGTGTAGCTACAACATTCATATTTTACATGGACATTAAGGAAATGGTGATATATTGCTTTTTGAAACAAAAAGTTGAAAAAGTTAGCCAGAATCCAAAGAATAAAGGTTTTAATATGAGTTTTTTTAGGTTTATAATAACAATTAACAAGTAACAATAGAAACTTGACAACAATCACCTACAATGCATTCAAAAAGCACTTGCAAAGGAAAAGTGGTCCTACGCAAACTAAAGAAAAAGCTCATCCATCAACGCGGCGGGACTTAAGCGTTTTCCTAGTATAATATAATATGCTACATAAATATTTGTATATCTGTTGGGATGAAAATATTCTTATTAGATAATAGAACGGGTAATTGTATATGCATTATTTACAAGAAAATAGTCAGGATGAGAATGAATTAAAGTTGCAGTTGTACATACATGAATTTATCTTACATATTATTGTTAGGACAAGAAATCATATGAAACTAGCCTTGCATGATTGCCTTCGGTATATTCCAGCAATAATCTGTTTTGAATAATAAAATGCTGTTCGCTGGAGGTGAAGAGCCCGGAAAATGTCAAATATGTAGGATATAGCCTAACAAACTGAAAACTGAAGCAATTGCCGGGTACCAGTGCAGAAGGTTAGAAAGAAATATTTTCAACGTTTGTATCGCTAGTCGATTATCTGTACTGTAAGTTAAAGATTACATCTGGGAAACTTTCCAATTTGCAGCTTTGGCAATGTGCGATAAAAAATCAACATCTCCTCTATATATATATAAGCAGTTATTTGGCAATTGGTATCAATGCATTTTCCTTAGATGATGAAATTAAAGTAGTGTGATCATCTGTATTTTAAGTGGGAACACAATGAGGAAAACAATCTTTGTGTCGAAGTCGACGTCCATCATTAATGAAAAGATCACATAATCCCTTAAGGAAAGATGCCCTAGACGAGAACTGCACCTTGCGGGACAATTGATATATTGTATACGACTGGGATGCTCAAGGCTGTACCGTTCAGTGAGCATTTCACTCAACTTTTTTACTTTTTATTTAGACAATGTACGCGTTCCATTTAAATGAGGTTATCCAAAAAAAGAGCAGGTTCATTTAAGCGAAGGTTTGCTAATGTCTTTCAGCGTTCATTTAAAGTTTTTTTCGTTAAAGGGCGCGTCAATCGTCAGTTGTAGAGACTCCTCGTGAAGGAG